>VZRF01001858.1:454302-539302 GCA_013396875.1 Vireo altiloquus | reverse complement strand
GGTGTTACCTCTTGCGCTGTCAGCATCCCGTTTGAGAGAACAAATCTCAGAACGGTAGGAAAAAAGGTTCGGCGTCATTTTGCATGGCATGAAACTAAAAGGATGTGTTTTAATATCGATATCCAGAGCCTCCTAGCATCTCATCGTGCATTTGCTACTCCTGCATTAACACATCAAGGTAAGGCAAAGAAACGTGTCGCACACTTTATGGCAAAGGAAACAACAGAGGCAATTTCTCTGTGTTGTGACGCCAAGCAAGGGATGAAGCTCGCAGTGAAGTTGAAAGGTTTGAAAAGTTAGAGTGATCATATCTCTCACTATTGCAAACAATGTAAGGGGGGGATTAAAACAAAACCTGAGCTGGAGCTGCGAGGAAGCTGGATTTGGACACAAAGATTGACTCTAAGTTAGTCAGAGCTGATGACTGTGCTGCCCTCAGGTGGAAGGTCCTGTCGGGAGGGGGAGGCCTCCTCTTGCAATGTAAACCCAGAAGAAATAAAAATAATAATAATAATTTAAAAAAAAAATAAAACTCAGCCTTAGTGGCTGCAACAAACCAAGACGCTCAGAAGTGTGAGCAAGAAGGGTTATAACACATGAATTCTCAAATAAACCAAACGTGAATTGAATTATGGCAGAAGAGAACAATTTTCATCTCCTGAATTGTAAATTGGGTTTGTTTCCAGTTCATATTTGAAATGCGAGGTTGATGCTTGGCTTTTCATTTTATTGTTTTAGCTAGGGGGATTCTGACAGGAAATACTGACTTGAAACAAGTCGCAGCTGATTGAAGAGCTGCACCACACCCTCCCAAGCACATTTGGTATCACCGCATTGGGCAGATTTCGTTGTTGCTGTGCCACGAGCCCAATACCCACTACTGCTGCACGTTTAAAATTATTCAAATCAGTTCTGTACACATGCACAGGGCCTTTGAAAACAAACACTTCTTTTCGGTGTGCAGGAGCAATGTGGAAGGAGAGATATCACAGAGGGTTCTGGATGCCAGTGAGCAGCCTGGTGAACTTGTTCTGTGCGTTCACTCGTGAGGGAGTTTTAAGGGGTGCACAAAGCACCCACAGCATCTCTGAGCTAACAAGATCCTTCTTTCCTCCAGGGCAGCCTAATCAGGACTACAGCATCCCTCAGACTCCTCCAAATAGAGTCCAAAGCAGAACATCAGCACCTTTGGTTCCAGCACACACATGAATGATTGGCCACCACTCCAAGTGACTGGAAAGACTGAAGATCAGCGATCAGTCCAATCTGCTGGAATCTGAAATGGTAATTTTCTTTTGCCAGTTTCTTGCTTTCTTTTCAATTTTTTTTTTGTTGTTCTTCCATGTTAGTTAGAACACCTTGATGTGTAATATTAAGATTTCTCACCAGCTTTGGGTTTTACCATTTTCATATTGGGCAGTTACATTTTTCCAAAGCAAAAGACAGCAACATGGATGTGCTGCAGGTTTGATCTCCTATTTTTTTATTTAGCTGAATGCTGCCTTCCCTAATTCCTCCTGCCACACACCACCACACTCCCTGTGACAGCAGGCTCCTCCTCACGCCTGATGTTTCCTCACTGTAAATACCATGGGCTGAGGGATGGGACATCAACTCCACCTAATCCATATGAGCCCATGGAGCAACAAATCAACTCCTTTTCCTCTCTGCAGATGCTCAGGATCAGAGCCATCCCAGCCATCTGCAAAATGTATTTATAAGGTTACACTGCAGCAGGTGGCTTTCCATGAATAGCTTTAAACTACTCCTGAGCTGGTTCCAGAAGTACAACCCAGAGCAGGATAGACACTGATGGACCAATGTGTTTGGGAACTTTACCCTGTTGGCTCTGGCACTATCCATTATCAGTCTTAAAAACAGTGTTTTCAACAAAGGAAGAGTCACATAAAGTTGTATATGGTTACTTTTTAAATAAATGCCTTTTCAAAAAAAAAACCAGTTTCAGCACTTTCAATGAATTACCCATTTTTTCTCCTAACAATGCTACTTTTTTGAAAGGAAATGGACCTAACTACATCTTTGCAATCTTGTTTTCTTTCATAGAAAACATATTCTAATTGCTGTTTGTCACAGTCAGTGATTCATTTTGGGAGACCTAGAAGTGGACTCCTTGTGCCTTTTTTACATAAAGGCAATTAAAAAATAAGTGATTTTTTGAATGTCTGTATCACGTTCTGAAATATATAAAATAATAAGTATTATCTTACCATTGTAAAGCCAATGCATTAATCAGATTAATTTTCTACTGCATCTTCCTAAGCACAAAACCTGTTAGCTTAAACATGGACTACATTGTAGAAAGGACTGAGTTGTTTGAGGCTTTCCCACCCTCTATCTGTTCTCTAATCCCTCCTGCAGGAGCTTTCCATTCACACATTTTGCATCCAGATGTTGCTGTTGGTTGTGGAGCTCGTGAATGAGGCTGGGACTTTGAATGCTGTTCCACATTCCTGAGGAAACAGGCCCTCCTGAAGAATTAGCTGTCCTAAGTATAGTAGCTGGCAAACAGGGAGGGGGAGAAAACAGGAGCAGAGGGAATGAGGAGTGAGAAGTCACATAAACTTCTAAATAAGAGTCCCACATGGGGAGAATTTGAACAACGCAGGAGGAGAACAGAGCTAATGAAGCTGGGGTGCAGCAGTGCCTGATCAAACTCGGGTTTTATAAACACCACGTTTCTATTCCCTCTTCCACATCCTCCACAGTGCTCTTGAGTGAGGTTTTCTGAACAGCTCCATCCAGAAGGAAAACAGCATGAATTAAAAAATGAGCCAAGTGTCACACACAGGATGGAAACGTGATCCCACTGAAGTCTGTGGCCAAAATCTGACTTCAGCAGGGACAGAATTTTTTACCTTAGAACTTGACAAAAGAGAGATGAGGAAAATATACTATCAAATGTCATCAAGACAGAAAACATCTTGGAGCTGAAAAAGGCTACCAAATAAGCAATTGCTTCTTATCTCACCAAAAATGGCCCAAATCTGTCATAGATTTTTATTCTTTGGCTAAAACAGCACAAGAAGTTCTAAGTTCACCATTGTGATATATAACGGTGGATATTTACACAGAAACCAAAGATCTGTAGTTAAATCTGTTAGACCAGTAAAACACATAAAATACTTCTTCTGTTTGATCTCCTGTGCTGAGGGGACCTCAAAAGCCAGTCAGGTCCTCCTCAGATTCCAGAACAAGGTCAAGGTCCACAGCCTGCAGCAGGGCTTAAACTCACTCCCATTCCAAAACACGAGTCCTTCTGCATGCATTTCAAAACTCCTTTTTCTTCCTGCAGACAGCCTCTCTTTTTTCTCAACCTTATCTATTATTCACAAAAAGAATTATTTCTATAGAAGCTAATGCTTCTTTTCTCCAACTTTTTCTGATCAAGGTGACTTATAAACAGCTGCAATAAAAATGCTTGGGTTTTTTTTTTCCCCCATACAAGAGCATCCTCAATAATGTTTCAGAGAGAGCAGAGAGGCTAAAAGATCCGTGACATTCATAGATTTCACCCCTGAAGCCACAAAACCCACACTAGCAATTTCTTCATTTGACCAAAATGAATGGTCACCACAAAAACAAATGTAAGTTTGGTATCACTGATTTGGCTGAGACAGCTTAGGGGCTTGAACTTAATAGACTTCCTCTGACAGATTAGGATCTTCTGGTACGTCTGCATCATCCTGTCACAGCAGAGAGCCAAGTCCAAACCACAGGCATGGCACTGCCCTTGATCCATAACCTCGGAATACAAAATCTCTGGCTAAACAATGTAATGAGGCTCCCAAGGAAATACTTTTGAAGGCAGGATTCATTTTACTTGGTGGTCTTTTTATAGAGGGGGAAAGGAAAGGGAAAAAAAAAGAAGACAATTAAGCATTAAGAACTGATTGATGCTTAAACAAAATGCCTAACAGTGAAAGCACATTTCTATATTCCAAAGGACCAGGCAAAGCCATCCCTAAGAAGGGATTAACTACTATCAGATGATATTACTACTGGATTAATGGTGTTTCGCATTCACTATATTTATATTAAAAAAAAAAATCTCTTTTAAGGAGGATATAAGTGATTTGTATAAAATCCAAAAGCAAAAAAAAAGTAAGATTTTACTTTTAGAGCAGCATGATGGGTAGTATTCTTCTCATTTGTACATCCTTAATTGCAGTAATTTTTCCTCCTTGGTCTGGAATCAGGCCTTGCACTGCAAGTCAGTTGTTTTGAGAGCCCCACAGCCCATGGAAACAGGAAAGACATGCATGGCTCCAGAACTGATGCTTTATGTTCAAGTGGATATTTTAAGCTGTCCTTATTTTAGAGAATTGTTTCTGTAATAGATATTCTAAAGGTGATCATTTTTCTTTATTGCTCGTCATTGCTGACTGAATATTTTTGCCAGATGAAGGTAATTATTATGACTATATTGCTTTTCTAACCTGTTTGGTCTGTTGTACCTCAGATATTCATAGTGTGAGATGCTGGATCCTCATTTGCAAAAAAGAAAGTCACATTGTTGTGTGCTCTGGCCCTAATTATCTAAAGCCCCTATAGATGTTCTCCAGTTTTCCTCCCTGCCTATCTCATATCTACAGGTTACAGGAAAATTCCACTCTCAACACTGAACTGTGCAGGTGACAAAACCCAACCACAAACTCAAATGTTTGTGTTACAAGTGACAAAAAAGAATCTGCCTTGACCAGAGCCAAACCACCCAGGTGAAGTTTATTTAAAAGGATGCAAGGAACAACCAAATTCGTATTCACCATCAGTCACTACCAGTCAAAATTATACATTAGAGGAAATTGTTTGTTGAAACATCCTCAGGATTATACCCCCCGGAGATGGAACACAGGTGTGTGTTCTCTCACCAAGACCTGTGTGCCTGAAAGCTTTCTTCAATCCAAACCATAATAAATGCACACTAAACTCACTGTTATAAATATTTCCCATCATATCTGTTATTATGGATATTACTTCTTTTATTTCTCCTGCTCCCCTAACCAGAAGCCAGGCTACCCTAACTCAAGGATGCTGTTCTGTTTTATCTTGATTATCTGAATGCCATAAACTAGAAATGTGGTACAGAGGAAGTAATCACAACTACCAAAAAGGCAAACCTCAGACTTCCTCCTATTCCATGCCAGACTCCAGCCACACACAACATGGCTAAAACATGCAATTCCTCACTTCACTGTGGTATTTCACACAGCATCTACATCAACTCAGTCTCCAAATACCTACCTAGCCACCTACTGCAACTGTTTTAATCTCAATCCTTAGCAGGTAGGATTAAATAAGCTTTTCTTCTAAAATATTTCCATCAGCATTATCTGTTATTAAAGAAAAAATTTTAAAAAAGGGGTAAAATAAGATTTCTTACAAAAGGTAATTAAGCAGTATAATATCATAGTAAGTGGAATGAACAATAAGGAGTTGTACTAAAATATATGCCTTGTGCAGTAGAGGACTGGTGTTTCAGGAGATTAACAATTATGATCACCAGTCCTCTTCTGTTTCTCTAATACTCTACACAATCTTTTTTAAATTACTTTATTAACCTTTCCTCCTAGCACAGAAGTGCCCGATTATAGATAATATTTCAAAATCATCTGAAGTGTAAGTGTGTTTGATTTGCTCAGTAATTATTTGTCTACTTTATTACATTGACCAAGCACACAAGCTCCTTGACCAGTTTTATTTCAAGTCCAGTTAAGAACGGGGTCAGGTGATTTTGTGTCATCACTCCCTTTGGGCCCTCGAGCACCTGGAATTTCACATGGGAACTTGGACACGGAAATCCCACACTTCCAACGGGCACAGATCAGTCTGTGATGCCATCTAAGGAAAGCTTTGGTGCACCTGCCAGAGAACTTGGTTCACTCACTGCACTGCAGACCACAGACACTTAAACACAGCCATGCAAATTTGCCTTTCTAAACCTAAAAGGGTGTAAAAACCCCTATATATTTGTCAATGCATGCACTTGGCTGATAATTTATTCCCAACGTTTCACCCACGGCATTATTTCAATTTGGAGCTGAGGTATTAGCCCATTACCAGCTCCACTCCTCTCTGCAGCCTCTTGCTAAACATATGGTGATCACAGGGAAATATGCATTTCTTACAACACAGGCCCGCAGAAAACAAGGCAGCACCAAAATAAAAAATGCAATGAAAAAGTTTTCCTGCTCTAACTTTGCAGCTTTGGAGGAAAGGAAAATAATATTTACATTTTTGTAAAGATGAAAATGCAATGAGATGAAACGCCGTACACAGTTTATTCCTGAGGGCCACCACTAGGATAAAAGCATAAAGCCTGGGGACTTTGTTTACTGTCCACAATCAACAAATCCTGAAATCTCCATATGCAGCAGGTTTCTAAAGCTCTGTTAGTAATACTGTATATTGCTGGTCAACTCAGTCACCCATAGAATTACCGTGTAGGGTATGGATGCCAGTATTTTAGACCCAAACCGAGCATAAAAAACACAAAGTAAAATTCAGTGTCAGCACAAAGTTGACAGCGAATGATTATAACAGCTTCGAAGCTTGAAAAAGAGTGTAAATAACTAGGATCCCCCGCGGGCTCACTCAGCCTGCATACATAACAACTGTGATGGACAGCCACTGTGGTAAAGTACAGCAAAAAAAAAAAGTCACTCTGCAAAGATGCAAAAATTTCCCCTGCAACGAGCCTTAACTGTCACCTTTCTGACTAAATCAGCTACTTTTATAGAGAAAAAGTATCTATATTCTAAGGGGCACATGGCAGTGCAGGCTGCTACTGGAACAGGTAAACCATTAATATATTTTTCAGGGCTAATAAGCCCCAAGAATTTTTATTTCTTTAAAACAAACGATTCAAAGCTACATCTTATTAAGGCTTTTCTCTCAATTAACCCCAGTGTAGAGAACTCAGACCACACCAAGCTAAAGAATTTCAACCAAGGCACGTTTATGAACGTAAGGATGAAAATATTCTCATCTACCAACGCAGGAAAATGAGGATGCTTTTTTCCTCAGGACTTTTTTGCTCCTAGGAGTGTCCATACATAAGGAGAATATGCACATGTGGTAATGGCTCTAAAGTGCTGGCAAATTGCAAGTGGGTAGAAGCAGTGGGTGCTGAGGCTCTGTCAGACCTGTGACAGCACTGTGATTATGTGATCTCTGCTCAGTCCCTGGCTGTGGGCTGGGGGCGAGGCAAAGAGGAATGCACAGCCAACACCAGCATCTGCCTGCAAATTACCACATTTTTAAAAAATCAATTAGCAAGCCAACTACTTAATTAACTAGCTCTTCCCTCCCCGCCCCCCCTCCCTTATTTATTCAATGAAAGCTCTCAATTTTAGATTTTGAACAGTGCTAAAACTTTCCCCTTAAGCCATTTTTGGTTATATTTATCTGAACTCAGTAGATGCCTTGAAATACCAGCCTTTGGTCACTGGACTATTTGTTCTGAGAGCTTGATTTTAATTTGAGCTAAACAGGAGCTCCTAAATATGACAGAGCAGAGACATTTGTGATGATCAGGCAGTATCTAACTGAGGAAAAACAAGCACATCTAGCAAAAAAAAAAAAAATTCTCTCATCCAATAGTATAAAACTCTAACTGTGAAATTCATGGTGAGTTATGGAAAAAGAAAACTTCTCATCCTGCAAGTCACTAAATGCTCTCTCCCTTCAGCAAGCACAAAGAGAGATGAGTGTTCGACACTTTGTAGGTTGTGCTCATCAATTTGGTGAATCAGACAGGTAAATTATGGTTTTATGATTTTATCAAGTGAGAGAGTCATTATTAGGGGTCTGAAAATCCTGAGCATTCTCAAAGCTGGCCCTCAGCAAAGCACTGACTTCCACCCAGAATTAGCCAATCCTTATGTTTTGGTGGTGGGTTTTGACCTTTATTGCTGTTTATTCAAAGGTTTGCAATTCTTTTTCCTCACTTGGAGGCACAGTGATATTCAAAGGCCATTTTGGAAAGCCAGCACAGACACAAGTATTTGGTTTAGGCCACTTGCTTTTTCTTTGTGCTGTAAAATGTGTCATTTATTCAATATATCCATCAAAAAAAAATTAATTCGAGTTCATGAGTGGTAGGATAGGTTAATCTTGTACAAATTCCTGCAGAGCTGTTCTGTTCAGGGGGATAAAGCTCTTCCCACGACCACTGGCTGAAATAGCAGGTGGAGGTCAGCACCCAGTGCTGTTTGGGGGTTGTCAAACACATTTGCTTTCAACTGAGTGACAAGGGACGAGCTCAGAGAGCCTTAAGTAGTCCCCTGCACCCCAGCTTTCCTGCATAAAAGTGTCAAAATAATTGCCAGCCTATTAAGTACAGCTTTTTAACTACATTAGAAAGCAACCGGTTTTGTAAGATTAAAGATACAGAAATTTTGCCCAATTTCACAATTTCCATCTGACCTGGCAGAGTTGCTGTTTTGCCCAGAAGGAGCTGATTGTTCCTTTCTATTTTACCTTGACACCTCCATGCCAGCCTTAAGAAACTGGGACAAAACTCAGAGTGCATCTGCTTTGAAACTGGTCTTACTAAACCCAACCAATTCGATCAAGTTCCCCCTGACTTGGGCCAGAAGCTTTTACAAAACTCTTGAGAAAAGAAAAACAGGATACAATTAATATTGTAGAGTTGTACTCAGAGCACAATAATAACTCTGCAAAGGGAAATTCAAAGCTGCCTTTTGCTGTCCCTTCCTAGGAGCAGAGCTCACCACGCCAAGTGAAGCTGCATTTGTAACCCCACCGAAAGAAAAGGCAAAACAGGAGATATTATTCCACAGCAGAATTAGCATAACCCAGCACATCAGAATATTAAAATTTAACAAGGATTTCAAACCATCCTCGTATCATCAGCAGAGAGCCATGTCACAGGGGTTTTTTATTGGTTCAGCAGGATAGGTATAATTGTATCAATATTTTAATGCTTGATGCATATTGTCTGTGATAAATTGCTTGCATAAATAAAAAGCACCAATATTCAATTGCCAATGAAATAATCACACATTCTAGATCTTTATTATATCATGCATTATTTAATTACAATAATCAGAATCCTTTTGAAGGTAAAACAAGATTAAAAAGGTTTTGTTTTATTGGATCTATATATTTGATTTACACTTTATATGTTAGCTTTGCATTAAGAATTTATAAGGCATCAATTCAAATGGTGATATTACAAGAGTTTATTCCGTTTGTAATTAGTACAGTACTCTTAAAGTACTCTGGCTACGAGAGATAATATTTCAGTATTTTAATGAGCTTTTTAAGTATAATTGATGTAACAATCGTTGAATTACACATTTCTACCTGAAGAATAATGAAGGAAACATTTTAATGAGAAATGTAATCATTATTAGCAAATGATCTACTAAACTGCCATTTACTGACATTTAAAAGCTTAATAACAGAAAACTGTATTTTTGTACATCTGCATCACTACAGATGATTATCAGCTCAGTTGCTTTCTGGTATAACTTCCCCTGTTAGGTTTTTGTTGTTAAATTTAAGAAAAGCTCTCTTTTACGATTGTCAGCTTCCTCTGGAAACTATGGGGCTTGACATGTATACAGATAATTTAAATAAATTAGCCCCTTTTCAGCCTTCAGCATTTTTTCAGTATAAAAGGTCTCATTCTGGGGAGTAATCATGCTTGCATCAGCTTGATTTTGATGAATGCCCTGTAACCTCCCTGATAGCACCTCAGCCATGGCCATCCTGCCAGCGTGGTGACAGCACTGTGTGAGGCTACCACATTCCCTTTATTAAAACAGAACATAAAAAGGAAAAAAGAAAAAAAAAGGGGAAAAAACCAAACCAAACAAAAAACCCCAAGCACACCAAAAACCCATTGATAGACCAATATATTGATCAATTACTGCAGCATGGTACTAGACAGCATTGGTCCCCCAGAGAAAGGCATAATTTAAGGAAGAAAAAAATAAAAAAATTAAGGCTCTCCTCTGTTCTTTTCAAGTGGTGACTCAGTCTCTGAATAAAAATCGGGAGAGCAACATAAAAATAAACTAGTGCAGTATTATTTGTATGAAGTTTCTCTCTCATGACTGCAGCTCCCACTGCCACCCACGAGGAAAAATTTCACTTCGTTCCGTGTGGGTCCTAAAAATTCTCCTCTCCAGCCTCTACAGGGATAAGAGTCTAGAAAAGGGGCAAAAGAGGAGCTGGATATAAAGACAACATTGCTTTTGCTAATAAAATTCTTTGAGAGAAATGATAGAGAGGTCTGGGAAAACCTACAGGCTAATCCAAGCAAACCAGCACCAACCTCCTCAAAAAAATCTCCACCTGACCATGAAGACAGAAAAACATGGAATTAGCCTGCTGAGCAGGAAGATCTCTGAGGACAGACAATTAGTGCCTGTTCATAATACCAAGATAATTCAGGCTCATCTCTGGTACCTGCACAGCCTCATTATCTCCTTTGAAACTCTTCCTCCAATGTGTAGGAGCATCCTCTGCTCCTTCAGGATGAGAGCACTGAGAGGGGTGGATGGGAAGGTAGGAGCAGCTCCCAAAAGGATGCTCTTCACCAGAGGTTGCCCAGCGGTGTCAGGGTAGCTCTGCTTTCACACACAAAAGCAGGAGGACCTGCAGCTCTCTGCCACAGGTCAGGGTCTGCTCCACATGTGAATCCTGCAGGTGCCAACAAGGCTTCCTGCTGAACTTACTGAGCTTTGCTTTATTCCCTCTCTGTCCCAAAAAACAGCAGTCGCACTTGCAGGAAATGTCTCTCTTCTCAGGGTCAGAAAAAGGAGAGAGGCCTCAAGGGAAAATTGCAAAAAATTAATTCCCAGAGAATTCACACTATAGGCTAATCCATGGGTGGATTACAGAGGAAAACCCTTTTCCTCCTTAATGCCAAAAACCTGCAAAGGACACAGGCAAGAAGTGATTACCAGCAGTCTTGCAAGGAGCTACTGGGATCTGCATTCCATCTCCAGTCCCTGTGTATCCAGCACAATGGAAAACAGCCTCAGCTCTCCCCTCACTCCTGCAGAACATTCCTGTACATCTCCACTTGGAGACAAAGCCTTTTAAGATTCTGCAGCATGGCTCTGCCTGGGTCTTCTGAGCTTTCCAGGACAAAACTTACTCTTGTTGCCATTAAGCAAGGGCTGGAGAGACCTTAATACATGGACTTACTGCACAAAAAGCCTTTGTAAAGGTAAAATGTGTCTAGAAATTATACCAAATATATATATATATCTCCAAGCTCATAAATAAGAGCCATTCTGAAAATCAGGTGCACTGCTCAGCTGTTGTGATGATTTAAGTGAGCTACCAGGGAATATCAGCAAAAGTGACACAGAAACCAGAAGTGGACAAAGGTGAGTAATAAAACCAAGAAAAAACCTTGAGCCAAAAATATATCAAAGCCAGCTCCCACTGATGTGTTTTCATTGCTTAGAGACATAGTGCCATTCTCATCTGGTTAATTCCAATTCAGCCTTTCTTTGATATACCTTTTATAATTTTCAGTCTAATTATAATGAAAATCATTTTTCACTGTAATTTTGCAATAAAAATGTTGCCTTGTTTCCCATTACCAAGAACACGATCTCGCCCAGCTCCTGAGCATGCTTATGATGTGCATAGTGCATCTTCTCTTTCTTAGCATTTAATCTCTTCATAGTCTGCAGATGTCAAGAGGTTCAGATTAAGCTTGTTAAAGATCTGCTTCACTCTAACTCACTGATGATTATTTATTTAGCAGTTTTATGTAACCCTGTCATTGATAAGCACTCTATTAATTTGCCGAGGGACAAATCAACACCAGTTATTTTTCTACTGGCTATTAGATTCAGTGCTGCTGTTTGTTACAAACCACTTGCCAGTTAATTATAAATTATGGGTCCTCTTTGCCTATATTAATTGATATCTCCTCTGCCTTTGTAATACTAGACAAATAAATTGAAGGCAAGATTTATTAAGCAGCGCGTGTCTTCCATCTCTTGATTAGTATTCTTTACTTTTTAAACATTTATACTTGTTTGTACAGAACAGTGCATTAGAGAACGGATCCTTGGGGTGTTTTTGGGGGAGACAGGAAGACTTATTTAACAGCTTCCCACAAATTAGATGGAAGTGACACATGGTTTAAGTTCAGCAATTTTTAAATGCTCCTTTTGATTTAATCAAGTCTTGGGTCACAGTGTCTCTCTGTATAGAGGCAGCATCCACATATTTTATAGGAATTGGGGATGTGCAGGTATGTGAAGCACAATGCCAAACTCAGGTTCTCTGGTTTCAGAGGAAAGCCACACAATCACACCACTCTGAACCCGGCCACAGGAGCAAACACAACCTCCTTGCAGTGAGTTTGAATTGAACAGCAGCTCATTCCACTCTCCAGCCTTTAAAGTTCACTGCTCTGTGTGAGAAGGATGTGACACACGCATGTGTTCATCAGGGTTAGAAAAGGTTTTACCCTCCTGCCACTTGACAGGTGTCAGGAACCATTGATCCCAGAGATTACAGTTACATTCCAAACCTAATTATGGCCAGTTTTTAATGCAATTAATAGCTTCATCTGCAGCGCCCCAAGTGTTTTGCTACGTACCATGTTAGATAAATTCAAAGAAAGCACATTCCTGACCCTCTGGATGAATTCATCGCTGTATTGACTGTTCACAGGCAGTATCTCTCTCATTAATTAACTCTTACAATGCACTCATTAGTATGTGTGTATGTTTTCTACCAGGCAGAACATCTGTATCACCCTCTGGAGGCCAGCTCACAAAGACTAACAGCACCATCCTACCACAGCTCTCCTAATTCATGGATATTCCACAATCTCAGCTCTCTCCTAGTAAAACCACACAGAAATGTGCACCACAGCTCAAGTGCCTTGAGCAGCACATGTCTGAAAGTCACCTGCTTATGGAAAAGTAGCAGCAATTAAATTAATTATGGACATTCTTGTAAGGGAGAAGATGGTGTTTGTATCAATGCAATGATCCCTCATCAGTAGGACTCTAAATAATCCACAAGGGATGAGGGGAATGTTCTATCTCTGCCAAGGTTCCATGTTCAGCTTTGTCCCTGCAGAGCATCTCCACCCAACCCACACCCATCAAACACCCACCTGATGCCCAAGGTAAGGAACAGGTAAACCATTTCAAATGAAATAGGAAATGACCTGAACTGTTGCTGTAAACCAGTTTTTTTTCCCCAGATTCACAGAAGTTTGAATGGCTTTCTTGTTCTATTTTCCATTTTCTTTCAGAAGAAATGTAAAATTGAGGCCTTGACCACTCAAGGTCATTAAAAATCCCATTAACCTTTTCACAAGGTAGGGCTTAAGTAGGGTTAATTAAGCAATATTGCTTCACAAGGGTCTGAAGAAGCGTTTTTCTTTCTACTTTCAATAGATATGCAGTAGGCTTGCATGTTTCCCACCAGTTTGGTTTTAAATTTTGGGTCATGTCCCCCACCAAGGAAAAAAACCCTAAACACCCAACCAAAAACCTGCTGAAAACCATGCAAGACCCCCACAGTTCACCCAGCTGTAATGTGCACTCTGAAATACTCACATTCCACATGTCCCACTGAAAATGATGCCCACACTCTTAAAAGAGACTCAGTGGCCAATTGAATGGTTTATACACCCCAGAAAAATGTTTTGAAAAAACATTTGTACACTCCAGAAATACTCTCATCACTGTAATGAATTAAAGAAAATACTGAGTCATTTTCCACACACCATAAATAACCATTTGCATTTATTCATTGCTGGGTGCTGGGAGCATTCTCAGAAAAAGAACTCCAAGCAATGATAAATCAGTCATAAAAAGTGAGAGAAATATGATAAACTACATATTAGGCCAGAGAAAAATCTGCCATACAGAGCTTGGAAACTGTCACCATCCAAGAGGAATCTGTGACTTCCATCTGCAAGTGCCTTCAATCATCTTCCTCCACACCCTTCATCAGAACTCCCCATACACATCATTATTCAGGAATTAGCAACATATAGAGATAATAATCCCCAGCCAGAATCACATTTGCAAGGTGGTTCTTTTTAAATAAAACTCAAAACACTGCAAGACTCAACTTTTTTCACAGGAATCCCAAAGTGTTTGCAGGCAGGAATTGCAGCAGAGGGATAACATGATCCTCCTGCTTCTCCTGAGCCACATAAAGCTGAGCCCTGGCTGGGTATTAATTCTCCTGTGTTAAGTCATGGCAAAGCCACCTAAAAGCAGCAGAAAAATAAACTTTTCAGCCTGTTGTGTTCAAGAAGTTAATTATGTAATTAATTCAATCAGACAGTAGCAAATTCAAAACATGACTTTTTTTCTTTTTTTTTTTTTACAGTGAAAAAATAGACTACAGGACTTCCTGCCACAAGATATGCCTGCTAACAACGTAGCTAAATTAAAAGCATTGGACATTTATGTGGCTAGAAAGCACATACGAGAGCAAAATAAACAAATAATGCTAAAATAAACCACATTTTATCAGGCACAGATTTATCAGTGTCCCCACAGCAACCTACCTTTTCCTAAAAGATTTTTTCTATTAACTGGATTATGACAACAACTTCTTCCAGCCCAACTTTGGGTGAGCTGGAAAATGCCTCTCTGTGTTTCTTTCTCTCAATAACCCCTTTAAAGAGCCACCTTCCAGCACTGCATTCCCTGGACATATGAGCTGTACATGGATGGCTTGTCAATGGTAGGAATATTTCCTGACAAAGTGACCTCCCAACTCCACACCATCTGCACTGGGTTGTGACTCTAAAGTGTATTGATACTTGTCTGAGGGAATAAACTCATTAAAATTTACTTATCTAAGCAGTTGAACGAGAAAAAGAGTATTTTAAATCTTGACTTTGAGCTTGCATAGACCTGGTCCACACTGGGAATTTCAAAGCTGGGCTGGACTTATTCTGCACTTCCTTGTTCACCTACAGTTGAATAATAGAAGAATGGAAAAACGATGGAAAACCAACATCCTTGAAGTGTCCTGGTTGGCTGTGCACACATCCAGGCATTGCACATTTGGACAAATCTAAGACAAAACTGAGCCCACTGTACCCCAGGAATCCACCTTCTCCTCCTCCAGCACCTCTACAGGAATAACCATCTCAGCATCTGCCAGCACATATCTGTGCCTGATGTTCTGTGCACAACAATGTCCATGCACAGGAATTCTGATGGGGAGGGGAGTGAGGAGCACAGAGCCACAGCCAAATGCAGCCTTAAATGCAGCACCAGGACACCTCAGCTTCAGCTCTCACACCCTGGATCTACTATAAAATACAACCTGAGAGAATCCATATTGATGGAAAGGCAACAGATAATATATCATTTTTTAAATATATATAATAATTTTTTTTTCTGCTAGTGTGGGAAATACTTCTTTTTCAGCTGTTAATATTAATTTTATGAGTTCTGTGCCTCAAGATCATTATTAATGTCTTCTTGAGATTTCATTAACACTATAAAAAATCCCCAGAAGACAGTTTTGGTGCAAAGCTTATTTTAAGTGGGTAAATTCCCTGTTTTTCCCTTTTTTTTTTTAAGCCAGAAAGGGGGGATAAAAGACCTATAAAATAAATGCTGAGTGAATAGGACTCTCGAGCTATAGAACTTGTGCTGTGAAAATTCTACTTTGTCTGGCAAACACTATTAAACAGAAATCTATGAACAGCATTTTTTTTTTTCCATTTCATACAGGGGGAAAAAAAAGAAATCAGATCTGACCCAGTGACTTCGATGACAATGGTGAGAGTCCTACTTTGTACAAAGAGTTATAAAGACAGAATTTTTACTCTTGGGTGGGCATTTTAACATTCCCAGGACTTGCTGAGCTCACTCAGTACAGCTCTGGCTGGTGGCACCAGTGACTGTCAGGGTTGCTGTGACACACCAAACTCTCCTCATGGGCTCACTTTGGGGTGGGGGAGGCTTCAGATTACCTCCTAAATTACACAATATCATTAAAGGAAGTGTTGTCAAAGAGTGGATCACTCTAACAGACATCTGAATGCTGAATTTGAGTTGCAGGAGGACAAATTTCACACTTTTATAAGAATTTGGGTTGTCTCCAATTGGAATTCAAACGCAGGTGTCAGCGGTGAAGTGCCTGGAGGCCATCAGAATAACTGAAAGTGTCACCTTGTCCTCCTAATGATCCTTACACATTTAATGTAAACACCATAAAAGCAAGTGCTTATTCAAGCAGGACCACTACATATGTTTACCTGGAACTGTTGCTCTAACTTGCACTGACTATAAAAAAAAAATAACTGGCAAGAGAAAAAGAAATGTTCAACGCTACAAGAGAGCATCCAACTATGGGTTTGGAAGTCTGATGCCTGCTGGTGTTTCAAACAAACCCCACAAGCTGCTCTTGGGGGGGATCATAATGGCCCATGCAGCCTATTTGGAGACCATTTCTTGTCTTCCAGTGCTGTGTGGTTCTCATTATAATGATAATATCCAGCATTTATGTGGCTATTTACATCTTTCACGTGCTGTACCAACAACTAATTAATCCTCACAACACCCTGTAGGGTAGGTAAGGATTATTATCCCCATTTTATAACTGGAGAAATTGAGACAGAGGGCTAACAGTGACTTGCTGGAAGGCACTCAGCAAGTTCAAGGCAAAACTCAAATGAAAACATGGGGGTTGCTGGCCCCCAGAAGCTTGTCTCTCAAGAGCCACCACCTGATTTTAGAGCCACTGTTTCAGCCAAACCTGTCCAAATATCCAGCATGAGAGTTTCCATTAAGTGCTCGAGGCATTTCAATCCTGGCAATGGAAGAAGTTGTGCAGGCTCAGCCCTGGAGCTTCAGGACCCCACTGGACAAAAACTCTGAGCAAGCTGGTCTGATCTTATGGGATGAGCTTGCTTTAGGCCAGATGTTAGATTTAAGGGACCCCCTGAGCCTGAATGATCTGATTTTATGAAGCAGGTGTGTTCTGGAGTGGTTACAAATTTTCCAAAACTTTTTTTCCAGCTGGGTTCTTCCTACACATGCTTTCACCTCCACTTGACCTTTGGCAGACAACCCTACAGGCAGCACTAGGTCTGTGCCAACATAAAGAAATAAATGTAATGGCATCCAAGGCCAGTTAGCAATGAACAAAACAAAGTTTCTTCTGTAAATTATTTCCCTGCTTGTATCCAAATTTAACATCATCACTAAATATGGGCTTTTCCATGAGAGCAAACAGCATCTGGGTTTTCTTCTGGGTCCACACTCTGTGTTAGAGGGCAGGAGAAGTTTTGTCCCTGTGCAGCCCCATCATTGTCACCAGCTCTGGATTCAGGGCCAAATAAGAAATTGGCAGTAGCCACATAAAGCCTCTTGAAATGAGTCTCTGCTAATGGACCTTCCTAATTGCAGAATCACAGCTAAGATCTGTAAGCTAAGCTGATACTCCATCTCCTCAGCAGCAGCTGGTTATTTAGGGGAGCTCAAGTTCCTTTTGGGGAAAAAAAGTAACAGTTTCAAAACTGCTGGGTATCCTGTGGTTCCTACTAACATGAAACCAAGCTGTTTGGGAACTTTTGTTATTTCATTCTAATGCCTAATGGGAACTGTTGGATGCAAAATTGTTTTAGGAATTGAGCCTTAAACATCCTTATCAACTCCCCTGCTCTCCTATAAAAGATTGTTTGTATCCTTTTGCATATACAGAAGGAATTACAACACTCTGACTACCTGGAAGGGAAAGCAGCAGCCCCCCTTGTCAAGTAGAAGCCAAGAGAGGAGGGTGCACTGAGAGCAGGTAACACCAAACAGTGAGTTTTGCTTTTCTAGACTCATCACACAGGTTAAAAGCCTGGTTCCTGGTCACAGCCACCTCCTTTAAGAAAGAAAGGGTTTAAAAGATGAAGTTGATAGTATTGGTTACCTTTCACCTGTGCTTGTAATCCCTCAAGGAGAAATCAGGGGATCTCAGTAACTTGTACCTGACATTACAGCTGGTTTATTCCCACAGCTCACCCACACACCCACCTACAGTCACAGACTATTTCGTACTGAACTGCATTGCCTAAATAAAAAGAGTAAAGACATCTCAACAGAATCCAAAAGGAGCATCTCAAAGACAAAAAAACTTTTTATCCTACTTTTCTTTCCCTGTGCTTTTCCAGGAGTGAAACCAAAGCCTAATCTGTATTTAATGTTCCCAGAAGCCACATTTAGAAATATGTACAAGCTTGTGTTTACCCAGGTAGGGCTGGCTGTCAGCTACTCGTGGCAAACAAGGTTCCCTTGCACCCTGTGAGGGTCAAATTCTCTCTCCTGGCTCCTGCACACCCCACAGATAACCAGGAGACAAAAGGCTGGGCTTACACAGGTGGCAAAGTTGGTTTAGCAGCAGCTCCTCAGGTTCAGAAAGAGCGCAGCAGGGTAATGTCAGAACCCTTTTAAAACACTAAATATATACCTGTAGCAGGCTCCCCCACGCAGCTCCCACACATCAGTGTCCACAGGGGTCACAGTGCTGATTACAGACAGCAACACAGACAAAGCTGCTCCAGCAAACCCTTTGTGAGAGTTATTAAGCTGTTGACAATATGAGAATCAGATGAATTTACCACTGGTTCAGTAATTGTCTTTCATATATGAGCAACCCCCTACATACAACTTTTATGATTCATCATATTTATTTTTTGTTTCCTCAAGCAACATCTTTTATTAGTTGCACACTCACTACAGAAATTTAATTTCTGCAAGAGAACAACAAAGCAGTTGATTATTATTATTGAGAATCTGGTACAACACAGAGTGAAATAAAATCTATAAGGCATTAAAATGACAGATTAGGCAAGAGCTGTATTCATTTACAAGTGTTAGAACATCATGTTAATGCCTCACAAGCACAACATAAAATGAAAATCAACTCTTTCATGCTGCTTTACTAATACTGCAAAGCTCCATGGAGCACAAACAGTAGTCCCTGTTAAAGAGGCACTGTCCTTTTGTAGTTTTTACAGGCAGTGGGTTTATCATTAACACTTGACAGAAAACTCTTATAGTCCATATTAGCCATAAACTTGACATCTCTACCGCTTATGGATTTAAAGATGATTATTACCCATCTCTGCCAGACCAAGTGCATTAAGTATATGGCTGTCCCTCAATGGAACTTTAAAATTTGTGCACAGAACCTCTTTGGTTCAAAACGTTTGTTAGGAAAGCATTATATTAAAAACTTCACTTTTCAGAGTCGCTGCAAGGCTACCACAGCCAGCTTCCCATTCATATTAAAATCTGACTGCAGCTTTATCTATTACCAAAATCTCTGAACATAAAGTGACAGGACACACAAATAGCAAGATCTGAAATATTCACTTCACTCACACCGATCCCAATTGATGGTGTTTGCATCTTTTGATCATATTCTGTGTTAATGAAATCTTGATTTTCTTGGAAATATCACCATTCTTTTTTGCTTAAACTCACATCTTAACTTCAAATTTGGAAAATGATCCACTGCTTTGGAATATGATGCTGTTTGTTCAAGTCTCATGGAAAGGAAATCCACAGACTTTGTTTAGTAACAACCAGATGTACAACTTGTTCTAATTTGTTCCTCAATACATCCTCAATGGTGTTGTAAAACATTTTGAGGGATGTTTGTACTCAAAAGGACACCTGTCACTCCTATAAAGAGCACAGAGCAGTATCAGCACAAAATTCAACAGAGCAGGAGAAGCTTTTAATGGGCTGGAGATACATTTTCAGCTTTAGGTGGCCATGACCACCTTGCTGTGGCCACCAAAGTATCTCCTGCTTGCCTAGAGCCATAACTTTGGAATAAAGACATCCTTTGGCCAGGTGCAGGGGAACACAGGACAGGCCTGAGCCCTGGAAAAGGAGCAGATAGGTCAGATCATCACAGGGGAGGAGAGAAGGTGGGCAAGGATTCTGAGGAAGGAGGATGATTAACAGTCCCAAGATGTTTTTCTCCACATGGAGATGGTTGGTATCTGATTTCTGCCTCTTGTTCCACCACTCTGGGTTCCAGCCACAAAGGGAATAAAGCACAAGGAACAACAGCACATAGAACAACACACTGCTAGCAATTTAAACCATGCATGTAAAGCTGATAAATTGTAAATAAATCAAATGCTGGAGCACAAGCCTCCTCCTGAAAAATGCTCCAAGGAAATTACCACCACAGATGCTTTACTTCATCAAGGGTTAACACTTTGTGTGTAACATCCCTCGGAGAAACAAACTGCAAACTTTCTGATCTACAAACTCACTAATTTCTAAGAAAGCCAGAAGCAATCCAATTTACTGTGATGCTGAATAAATCTGTAAATTACCTAAATCATGGAGGGTTGAACTTTACCCCCCTTATTATAAGCTATCCTTTGATGAGATTATAAATAATAAAAAATAGGCACAACAAAGTAGCTCACACTCTGAAAGCTCTGTTGAGGTTCCCTAAAGCTGGGTGCTCCCATAAACACCTGGAGCAGGGAGAGGGGAGATCCTTTCTTAAATTAAGACATAAAATCCTCTCCCCAAGTTGCCAGAAGAAAAGTTGGTATTTGGAAGACACAGCCACTGGTGGATATACACTGAAATATTTATCCACAAAAAAAGTGAATGACATGATGGAAAATCCTAAAAAGCATCAGGAAATAATGAACAGTGCTTTCCCCAAAGGCATAGCTGGAAGTTGTAACAGGATTTCCCCTCTCTCTTCTTCCCAACTTTATAAAATGTCCTGTCCTCATCTCACGTGAAGGGTGAGTGACAGCTGGGTGAGGATGCTCTGCAGGAACACTCATCTGATCCTCTTGTGCACCTCGCTAATAATGTCACCAACCAAACTACCTTTGCTGGAAACCTGAAAAATTCTGTCCTCCAGCAAAAACCTCTCTTCTTCCACCTATATTGTTTTCCTTTCCAATTCAGTCAGTATAAAGTTTATTTTAATGACTCCTCTGGAACACCACCACCAGATTCAGTGTAAACTGCCCCAAAAAAGATACCTTGACAAAAGTACTTTTCAGACCACCTTTCACAGCCACAGCAGAGACAGTTGTAGTTTGCCACCTCAATCTCACTAATTTATTTTTTACTGCCCATGAGTTTGAGTTTTAATTCTGCATTAAAAAAAAAATATAACTCAAGAAGGTTTCTAACTAACTGTCTGAGCAGGGAATGTTTTGGGGCTGCTTATTCATATAATTAGCTGCTATCTTTCAAAAGCACTGCAGAAATCACTGCAAAAATCTCAGAACCAGATGTTTTGACATTCTGTGCATTCCAGGCACCCTTATTACTGTTTAAAAATTGATTAATTGAAATATCTCCTCTATTAAAATGTCATTTAAAAAACTTGAGAAGTAAGACTTGATAAGGAAGAGGTTTGGATTTTTCCACTAGATGTGTTCTAAAAGATAGCCTGATAAAGTCCTGCATGAGATATTAAAAGTACAGATTAAAAATAAAAAAAACCACCAAAAACCAGAGTGGGCATGGAATGAATTACAGCAGCTTTTAGGTTCAGAATATCACTCCACAATTTCATTTCACACGTAACTGCAAAGGAGGGGAAGAAGTTTAAAGCCTGAAATGGAACACACACCTATATTTTTTTCTCCCTGTTTGCAAATCAGTGTTAAAGTGTTCAAAAGACTGTTACAGGAATTTAAATTTTTTTAATATAAAACATTTCAAAGTGTGCACTACTTTATCCAAATAAAGTCTGACAGCAAGCTGCAATAGCATTCCAGTTCTGTGGATTCTGTTGTTTCAAAGAAACCAGTGGCAAAATCATGTCTGGGAAGGAAGGCAGGCAAAAATGCAGAAATCTTGCTCCAGTCCAGAAAATAAATAAATAAATACATGTATATATATATGTACACACATGGAAAAAAAGAAATAGCACCATAAGGCAAATACAGTATTTTGGATGACACAGACATCTAAACTGCTGGGAATAAAAGGGAGTGTAAAAATAGGGCAGCATTGCAAAGGAAGGTTATTTCTCCAAGGAAGAGAAAAACCTGGGAAAACATCCTACACCTTACCAGCACCCAGTTGTGTCTCAGATACAGTCATTTGTTCACAGACTCTTTTGGGGGAAAGTTCAGGTGTAGCTTTGCTGTCATGAAAAGCACATATCTGTACAAGCATCTTTACTCAACAGTCAAAAACCATCTGAACTGCAGCATTATTGAAACACCAAAGGATTGATAAATATTTAATCTATAACATAAAAATACATTTTATTGCTATATGTGTTTCTCAAAATAATTTTTAAAATGATTGCTTAATTCTAACCCATTACTATTTACTTTTTTTTTCAAAATGTGCCTCTCCAACCCTTGGCATTGCTGCACTTTTCCCTTTACCCCCAGGAATGCAGGGGTTTGGTGTCTTCCCTTAAATTACATCTCCCACAAACAAGCTCTGGATGCCAACTGCTGAGCAGTCACCAGGAATGGGGTGACTTTTACACTTGCCATGGTCTCAGTACTCAGGGTTTCTGTTGCAGGCAGAGTGAGTTAGATGCAAATGCAGGATGTGACAGGGAGTGTGAGGGAGTGGGATTTGGGGTGTTCCCTATGCACTCATACGTACAGCACATTCCACAGAGACACTGAGATTCCAGGGGCCAGGACCAAAACAGGGCCAGGAGTTAACTTGGCACAAAACTCTCCAGTGTTGATAAAAAGGTCTCTAAGGACAGGAACAAGCACAGTGTGGCTTGAGAAGATTGATCCAGAGAGTAATTTTGTGCAATTTTATGTGTGTGTCAGATACAAACAGCCAGGCAATACAAAAGCCTGGCTCAGGACAAGTTCATCCTGAACAACTGAGGGATCCTCAACTTGCAAAGGTGTTTAATAAAGGACAACTTTTTATACCTTGAAAAGGAGTATTTGGTGACAATTCTGCTTCTTCCTGTTGGAATCCAAGATATTTGGAAAACCCCTCAAATTGCCCTGGGGGGTCTGGGACCCTCACTGGGAGCCCAAGGGGACACAGCCTTTGATTTGTGCCCATGGGAAAAGCTTCCAACACTTATGGATGAATTAAGAACATTCAAAATATAAGACAGATTATAGTTTAGTTTCTCACAGGGTGAAAATTTGTAGTTTTGGGTTTTGTAGTATGGAGGTAAAAGGGAAGCAAGATGGAGGTTTTTGGGTGGTGTTCAGAGTTCTTCTTTTACTCCATTTTCTGCTGTGACAGTGGCACAGACATTGGCAGAATAGATTTGAGGTAGGGGAAACATGTTACAAATAGGTGATGGTTATTGGTACAGAATTATAAATATAGTATATTTTAACAGTTAATTGGGTGAAAAGTTTTTAAAACAGCACTGTGTTCTCAGTCTCGTGGCCTTGCAGTGGGAAATTTAGAGAGCTAAGTCCAGGTGTTGGACTGATTCCTGAATCTGAGATAACAACTTGAATAAACAACAAGAAAAACTACAACTGCAAGTCCGACTTCTTTTTATCTGGTATGGGACTTTGATAGAAGAAGAAAAACTCCTGTTTCAGGGATTTAGCTGCATCACTTCCTTTTGTGGAGTTCTTAAGGCAGTAATTCTCTCCTGTGAGGATATTTCTGCTTTCTGATCCAAGCAAGAGAACCTTGGGACTCACCTTGTTTCACAACCCTGGAAGGGCCAGTTGCCAGGCTATCATCAGCATGCCTTTCCCTATGCTTGGAGTAATCCCTTTCCCTTTCCTAATCCTGGGAAAAAAAAAAGGTGTCACGATGAAAGTCACTCAGGTAAAGTTGAGTCTGTTATAAGGAGATCAAGACTATGTCAAAAGGAAATTTCTAGGACTGTGCCAGCACCAATAAGAGCTGTGTTACCCACAGCCAGGAATCTGTCCATTGTCATAACTGTCCATGGTCTCCAAAAGCCCAGAGATGGATCTGCCTTGACAAGTGTCCTGCAGAGCAAAATGGACAGTGGCAAACTGCTGCCACCTCTAACTTTGTCAAAAGACACAACTCCCCCCTTCTGCTGGGTCTTCTCATCCACACTTTCCTTACGTATAAAGTCTTATTAGCTGCAGCATTCCCAAATTGTAGTTAAATGAGAAATCAAGTAGGAGTTTCATCTCGATGGGGGTGATTGTCCATCAGTGAGCAAAGCTCATCTGCAAAAACATCACTCATCTCTTGCCTTCATTTTCTGCCTTTCCATAACTGAATAAACAAGGTTCCAGTGGGATTACAGTTAAAAAACTCACGGACTGCCTGTGTCTGGAGCATAACAAGGAGCACTTCAAGACTGAGCCAGAAATGCCACAATAAGAACCCTCTCAGACAGAATTAAGCTGTCCCTCGAACAGCCATGCTCTGAGTGAGATCTCCTAATAACTGACAGGAGTGACAATACTCAAATCTAACGTGGTAACAAAAGAAAGTTTATTGAAATCTGAGAAAACGGGCTTGGGGGTCTGTAAAAGAAATGACATTATTGTTCCTACAAAACACAGGATTTCCACTGGTGGCAAAGCAGATCTGTTTGGAACTTTGGCTGATGCTTAATAACTTCATAGATCAATGCAGGGTTTAATTGATGGAACAGATGGAAGACACAGACTCGGCAGCATTAAAGAGTTATACTTAATGCATTGGAATAACTTGGGTTTAAAATGTTCCCATAATTGTCTGGGCACTTTAACAGTGGCATGAATTCTGTTGGATATTTCCACTCACACTGATTTACAAGTTTATAATAGGAGTTTGTAAAATTGATGAGATCTGATTTTCTTAGTGGGGGAAAAATTATTAATTAAGCAAAAAGAAGAAAAGTCTTAAAGAGAGCTACTCTTGGTAGGACAGCGAGCTAACAAAGGCCATGGAAATACAGCTGTAAGGTCAGCAAAGCACTCGAGGATGTATTTAAGTCCTCCCTGCTCACCAAACAATCTGAGTGGACGTTTAGATCATTTGATGAAAATGAATGGTTTGCACAGGGCCTCCACACTCAAGAGCAACACTGAGCAAAAGAGCCAGATCTTCCACAATTAAGGATAAACCTATCTTAAAATTACATTTTTGCTTTGGATTTCTGTGCACCTTTAACATTAATTACAGGTGATTATTTATATACAAGAGGATGGAGAATTTGTTGATAAACCAAGATTTCTCTTCAAGGCTGATTGACCCTGAGGTTTTCTTGAAAAATTATTCTCTCCAGCAGCACACAATAAATGGTAATTTGATAATAATCTCTCTCATTTATATATCACTGTAGATAGACAAAGTTGGACTAGGCCTTATCAGTCTTCCTTTGAAGAAAGACCAATAATTCATATAAAGTGGCTGGGGCAGGAATGAGGGTGGCAGGGGGGATGTTGCATGTTGAAAATAATATGAACCTACTCTAATTTGCTATTATTCTGCTTTCAAGCTACAAAAGGCAAAAAGGCAATGCACTTACTTCGATTTATTTCCCATTACGTTATTGTAAATTACAACATTTGCTATAGGAAATAAAATAAGGACTGGCAGATTGATTCAGGCTGGACTGTATCTTCTGGACAAAGCTAAAAATATGCAAGTGCCCAGAACGGCCTCAGAGAGTCTCAAATGACTGACAAAATACCCATCCCCACCAGCTCCTCCTTTTTTTTCTGTAGCACCACATTTGTGCCATCCACTGTTCCCTAAAAGCCCAGCCCAGGATTGGTTTGTCCCTGTGCTGTTAATTGTTTTCCTGTGGGATAAATCAACAGCCTCTTCATCTCCCCATCCCACCCTTGAGCTCGTGTCCCACTCCTGCAGGATGGTTTCTATAGTCTATGCTGTTATATAATGACATCGCATCAGCCCCAGTCCACCCTCATCTCTTTAAACATCTGTCTTGTAAGCAGTACAAATAGGCTGACATAAAATGCTTTAAAAGGACAGCCCTAAAAGACTCTAGTCCTCCCTGGCCATATTTTAGAGGCACTGGATGCCTGAGAAGCACGGAATTCCTACTAATTTCCAGTATGGTGAGATGCCTGGGAATTTTAAAATCCCATTCAGCATCTTTTGAATCTCCAGGAGCAGAAACACCAAAAGATCCTGCCCAGGGCCCTTTAAGACAGACATTCAATATGGCATTTCTCCTCAGTGCTGATGAGCACGGCACAGTTACCAGCTAAATGGTGACTTATCCTTTCCCTTTCCAGACATTCCCACATGGAGAGGGGTGGCTGTACCCATGCAACTCCCTCCCCATGCTCCAGCACAAGGTGACTCCCTACCCAGTAACCCCAGCCAGGTTTTGTACAGAACTGTGAGGAGCTACCAAAACCACTCACCCAAAGATACAGCTGTGGTTAACTGCAGGTAAATTACCCAGCAACTGGATAATTCAGAGTAAGGAATAAACAGGACAAACATCTCTGCAAAGGTGTTCCACAGCCCTTTGCCACACACCTCGGATGTCTTGTTACGCCTCTCTTACTCCATTTTTGTTTTATTTTCAGTAAGCAAACATCCACCTGCACTCTGCCCTAACAGGGATGGCAATTCACAACCAAAGGGACACCCCCACCCACGTTAACATTCATCTGCCCTTGATTATGCAGGTAAAGTTGTTTTATGGGTTGTCAATAGATACAGCCAAACCCTGTCCCCGCACGGCTTCCAACAGAACACAGACCCGGCGTAAATTGTGGTGTTTCCATTCTGGATGAAATTCAATGGGCTTTTCATTTTCAGCATAAACCTAAACTAGTTCAAGTCAGCGTGTGGAGGCGCCTCTGCCATGAAACAGCAGTTTGCATTAAAATTACATTATATTGTTTTGACGTGTCTGAAGCAAAGGTTAAAATCATCTTTTTGCTGGACATTGTTTCTGTAATATTGCCCCGCTGCAGAGCTGCAATACGAACAAGCCCAGAACGATGTGAAATATTTCTGATACAAATTTTATTTTTATGTGAAACTATTCAAATGCTGCTGTACAACATGAACTACCTGAACCAAATCAAATCCTCAGGTCAATTCCTTCTTCCGAGTGCTCCTTAGATAACAAAGTCTTGTTCTGCGAATCTGTTCAATATATTAAAGTTGATTCACTCGGACAGTGTGTAAGATATAATACATTAATCTGGGCCATTTCAATTTCTGAGGCTGGGACTATAAAACTGGTGTGCTGCATATCTAATTTTTTTTGAATACCTGATTTATGCATCCCTCTGATGCATAGTGTCGATGGTATGGTGGATGCGGCTGCTGCATTAACAACGGGCTGCATCAGCACTCAAATCTTATCTTGTTAAATCAGACAAATGTAGCTCAATGAAAAGGAAGGAATAAATGCCTGGGATGGTTGAAAGGAGTGAATTTTAATCCTGTTTGTTAGGGGACTTTCATGGTGGGGGCTGAGTGACTGAGGCAGCAGTGTCCACCAAGAGCTTATGGGACTATGAATTATTACATGCTCACACATACAGCTACACAGGCAGGGTATACAAAGGCACAGTTTTTCATTTTATTCTGCTCAGACAGGTAAACATCCCCACACCGACATCCATCCACATACAAACACACACTTCGATAAAACTGCAGAAATAAATGCCTTTTAGGAAAAGCAGGTCTGTATTTACAAAGTGTAAATTTCCATCTCTCTCAGATTCAAGAACAACCATAATTGCTTCTTTGTATATAATTTATCATTTCATGCAAGGAAACAAAAGTTCTCACATGGCCTAAGTATCCAGGAATAGATTAGATTTTCAGAGTAATTATATATGTTTATATGATTCTGTGGCTGGATGGAGTACTGCTGGCGCTCTATACACAGTCAATATTAATTCTCAAGGAAAGAAAATGTTCCTGTGTTTGCACAATCAACGAGACCTTTAGAAATAAGCTTTCTGCCAGCCAAGGAAAAGTTTCAATGGCACACACTCTGCAGCCTCAGCCGAGGTATTTACAATAAATGGAAGGTATTGTTGGAATTAATTCTTAGGGAAGAGCCTGAATTGCTCACTGTAATTTTAATTCCCTTCTCTAGTAAATTCTCCTATTTCATCCTCAAATCATAACTTGGTAAAGAACCTTAGTTTGTCTATAAAAATGTATTTGGGAACAGACAAGGATCACAAAGCTCTTCTATAAGGCTACAACCAAGGCAGCCTCAGCAACATAAAGCCCCAGTCCATTCAAAGCCAAGCTATAGCTGGAATTATTTAATTGGCTCAAAGGTGAAATTTCATGCCCAGTAAAACACTGGAAATATATTATTTAAGCAGGCATCAGTTCAGCCCTTCCTGCTCTTCTCTCTCCACAAAGATTAATTATAACAGAGGAAAAAAAAGTCACAAGATCCCATCTCTGCAGCCTCTTCCAGTGTCCAAAATCACAAGGTCAGTTCCTCATTTGTGACATCATTCCTGCTTGTTGTGATGTCACAAAGAGTGTTTAAAATGATGCAGTATTAACCAGGAGAAGGGCTGAAAAGAGCCTGTCGGGAGTGCTCAAATACCACGTGTGACAATTCTCCTGTCTGCAAAAGACCTGGGACCAAATCCTTGAAAAGAAATTTGAATGCTCTGTTTCATTTCCCTTTTGACTGAACGCAAAGGCTCATCTTTAAATTCATGAAATATAAACATTTTAGAGTTGCTATCTTGAGTTAACTTAACCCAGCCTTAAAAAACCCAGTAGTAAAGAGAAGCGGTGATGGAGGCCCAGACATGACAGAGACAATTCATTATAGACCTTTTTGATCCAATTATCCGGGAGAGGTTGGGATATGCAGCCCAAATATGTGCAGTGCAATGGAAGAGAATACAAATAAAGGCCACGTTCTCACTTTGCCTAAAAGTTTCCATGGCTTCCCTCTATCCCATGCATATTAACAAGTGTGCAGATCAATTCAAAGCCTTATTTCTGTTTTGAGAACAAAGGGGAAAAAAGCACATTTATACCAACAATTCCAAATCTAACAAGAAATAAGAGCTAATGGCTCTGACTGCTTTGGAGAACTGTGCTGCAAGGAGGGAAGGTTCCACTTCCTCACCAGCCTGGTGAGCACTGCATGGTCTGGAAAGCCAGGAGAGGTCTTCCAGGGGAGACAGGGAATGCTCTTTGTATGTTTTAGGGAATTTACCCTCAGCGTTGTGCCACAGTGATGGCATTCCGGGGAGGACACGCCTCAAGTCTTGGTGGCTGCCAGCCCCAATCACTCCTGCTCTCACTGAGAGCCCTGCTCAGGCAAAGCAGAAGAGAGGCACAAATAAAACGGCCAAACCTTGGGGAAAATACAGATAAAAGGAGCAAATCAAGATAATTGTGCTAATTATCATAATGAAGGGAAGATTTTGTGTTTGCATGAAGGCTCCCCCTCCCCCATCACGTGCGCAGTGCTGCGGCCGCATCCAGGATAAATGAGTTCCAGGCCTGGCTGGATGCTCGGATTTCTGTCAAAGTGGCTCCATTACATGTGTGTCCCCCAGGGTCAGACTGCATTAGCAGACTCCTTTATTCCATACATGATGAACTAAGGGTTTGCCAGAGTGTGTTCCAAAAACCCATTTGTGAGGGGCATTCGCAGTGTCCGCAGGAACTTCGGCTCACTTTAAAGCAGGCTGGGGCTTTCAGTTTTTTTTTTTATTTTTTTTTGTTGTTTTTTTTTTTTTTTGTTATGTTTCCATTGGTAGAAAAATAAACCCCGAAATGTCTCTGAGGTCACGGAACAGTGACCCCATTGGCTGGGCTAATTTGATTGTGCCGGAACAATAGCACTGTACTCCTCTGCCAGCCAAGTGCATGCTAATTATGCGATTTGCCCTTGATAAGACCTTGGTGGGTCATTCAGCAGTTGTGATCTGTCACTGACTTCTAATCATGTATTATCGTCTGGGTGAGTCAGAATGGTACCCTAAGCTTTCTGTCTTTACAGCAATGTGGCACTCTAATTACCTTATGCCAAGTGGATATGCAGAGACTGAATTAAGTGATCACTGTGATTGCCTTCAAAATCTTCTCTTTATCCTTTGTGTTGCTTCTCTGCAATTTACATTTTAAGATGCCGAGAAGCTTTTGGTGAGACTGAAAATGCCACTCTAAAAAAAATAATCATTTTTTAATTTAAAAAAAAGCACATATCACCAATTCCTAACAGCATTTAAATGCTACTAAACAATATACCTCAAATAAAACTCTCTCAGTAAACTTGTTGGAAATTATAAGACATCCTTTACCTTTTAATCTGCAGCTGAAAGAGAAACAAAAGGGAAGCAGTCTAATCTCTTCCCAAAGTTTTAACAATTCAGGATTGCTATTTAATATGTAAAAATTAATTATAAAGTGCTTTTCCACACTGATTCTGCCTGTGAAATGTACACTCAGCTATAACAAATACTATGGAGCAAATAGAGAGGTGGGAAAGCTTCATTGCGGTGCTCATCATGTTCATTAATAACAGCAAAGATGGGTTGGTTGACCCTGGGAGTCCTACAAATTCAGGCACAAATTCCTCACCTATTGGCTCAGGCATTTGGTGGCAATTCAGGGGATCTATGAAAATGCTCCATATTTCACCCAGGAGTTTAAAAATCAGGATTTTTACCTGCACAGTGCTCCCCTATTGTTGCATAGCAACTCTCAAAAACTACAAAGCAATCTGTTATGGTAAACCAGTCCCATTAACATCTGTATTTGCCCCAAGAATGATCTAATGCCTTTTGCAATGAAAATGTGGTGATACGTCTGGAGGTTAAACAAACAAAGTAATGATTTATAAAATTTGATAAGATACATTTGTCTGAATCAGCCTTGAAAATATGAACTCTGAAGTGCTACTTGAAAGTTGTCATAAAACAGACAAAAAAACCCTCACAATGTTAAATTTATAGTACCACTAACAGAAAATAAGGATTTTCAAAGCTTTTCTGTATTGTATGTCAATATTGCAGTATAATTTTTTTTTTATAGAAACAAACTGGGGGGGGAGGGGGAAGAAAAGTCAATAAAACCCATAAAGGACAATTGAGAAAAAATTGCAAGCCTTATTTTCCTCAAATCACATGATGCCCAAGCAGCATTACTTGCTGAAACCNAAAAAAAAAAGGCAAGCTGTAGAAAGTTGACACAGTCAAGAATAATGGCTAAATCTATCAAGTTTGATCAGGTCTGCTATAATGAAGTGGAGCTTCATATTCCAAGCAGGGACAATGAAGACAGAAGTCAGGCTCTAGAAATGTGCTGCTCACTTTGTGCTTGGAATATGCAGCAGCCAGCAGGGAGCCACAAGATAATTACACAGTATTTGTGTGGTTCCAGGGAGCTTCCTGCGCAGGTTGAATGCTCGCGCTATATTAAAAGGCAGCACAGTGAAATGTTTTTAATGAATATTTTTGTCAGGGAAAGAAAAGGCATTTGAATGATTTTTGGGTATGCAGGGAAGGAGAGGTGGAACATCACTGTCAAAATCCAGGTACCTTTGTTTATATTTACTCCATTATTTACAGTTTCAAGAGCCTGATGTGCCTTCAATAATACAAATCACAATGCCAGCTTAATGTTATTTAGGGCTAATCGCACTCACAGTCCTACCTAACGTCTGCCGTTAGTGTGTTCCACTGAAATCCTGCCTCAACTGCCTTGAAACTACTCTTATTTTTATTTCCAGTAGGAGCTGAAATGTTTAGACACATTTAATCAGAAAACTCAAAGAAGTAACACAGATGTTGATACTTACTATTCAGTAGCCCTTGGCAGTGATAGATCTAAACCAGGAGAATACATTATTCCAGCACTCTGTAATTCTCACCTAACAGATGTGAGTAATCCACTGAATTAAAACCCCCAGACATGAGACTCATAAATGCTCGTTTTGCAGTGTGAGCCATCGCATTGATCACAACCTGGACTTGGGCAAAAAAGTTAATTTCAAAGGCTTTTTGGTGGCCCAGATTTCAATATTATCTACACCTAAGCAAGCTCCTGTTCTGCTCACAATTGAATCCCTTCTGGTTTGCACAGCCTGAGACAATTTGCTGTTCTGTGGTGCTCAGTATCCTTGAGCAGGATTAAATCAGGCCCTTTGGGCTCCATAGCATCACCCTCCACAAGAAATACAGGAACAAACACCCACTTCCTGCTCCAGGTCAGGGACTGCAATTCATGAGGAGGTTTTCTTTATTTTTACAATAAAAATTAATTTTTAAACAAATACCATGGTCAGTTTTACAATTAAACTGTGCTTCAATAAACTGCCTGGCTGAGAAAGGAGGCCCAGAAACACTCCTGTCCTTCCAAGCCAGGATCAGCATCTCTGCCTACCCTGCCCCATCTCCTTCCCAACCAGAATGTGTGCAAGGATTGAGTGGATTTATCACCAAATACCAAACAAGAAAGCCAAAAGGTTCTCCTTCTAAGGATTTTCCTAGAAATGCCAAAAGAAATCCCATATAATAATTTCTGGACAACATGGAAACAAGAAATCCAATTAAAAGGAGTCACCTCTTTGGTGATGACTCTTCAGGTAACCCACAGCAGCAGGAGGCACAAAGAGTTTCTTCACATCATGACAAATAGAGACAACTTCAACCCTTCCACATTTTTAACTGTGTGCTGACAAAATTAGTGAATATTTGTGATAATAGTTCAGGGAAAACCACAATGAAATAGGAAGATGCTCTACTGCAAATTGGTTATTGAAGAAAATAACCTCAAGGATCAAGATAATGCAGCCAAATAGGTGTTTGGTTTTGTTTCTTTTTAAAGGACATTAGCAAATTATTGAATACTTCTGATACTGCCACTGCTTTTACAATTTTAAGTACCTATGAAGAAAGGTTATTATAGAACAGCTATGACCACAAATTAATCTGCAATGTACCTCCAGTTACTTCCTGTCTGCTACTGGATTCAAGTGCATCTCAAATTTGAAATTTGTAAAACAAACAAACCAAACCCCTTTAAACTCCAAGTTGTGAAAATTACTCCTCAGAAATTCTTTTATTTTCCATTCAAATATTTGCTTCTTGTGTATTTTTATTTTTCAAGAGCTCTAAATTAAACTTCCTTGAATCACTGAGCACTTCAGCAGTGTTGCTTCACCCTTGCTACCTACAGGGACTGATTCTGCACCTCTGAACAGGAGATTCACCAAAGGCAGGAACAAATCCTGATGCAAAAGGGAATAGAAGGGTTTCACATGTGTAACACCTCCCCCTTTTTTTGTTTGCATTCCTATTTTAGCAACACTCTGTGGTAGGATTTCTGCCATGATCAAAGGGCTACACTGGAAATACCTCTTTCAGAATGATCAGTGCTAGATTTTTGCCAAGGAACTCAATGCGATTTCTGCTCCACTCTTTGTCTACAGCAGCTCTAATTTAAAAGGAAATCTTTCAATTACCAGATGAAGAGGTAAACAGCTGTCACATTTGGAGCCCGTGTGAGCATTATAACCTACATTCCATACCCCTGAGCAAAGAAATCCAGAGGAACTTCCTGCGCCGCAAAGAAGCCGATGGGAGCTAAGCGAGAGTTGTCATCTTATTTTTGGCAAACTGGTTAAAAATTTTGCAGCTTTAAAGGCTCGAGCCCATCTCTTGAACAGAGGGGAAATAATAATTATTCCTTTGGACCTCTAGCTGTTGGAGGTTGCCTTTTGTGATTAGACCAAATAGTCACAACTAATCAACCACGACAAGTCGTGTTTGCTCGGTTTCAAGTAGTTCACTCTACCAAATCTGGTTTTGAGTGACTGAAATATCTAAGATTACACCTCAACACTTAAGAACTGAGCTCTCCTCCACCCACCACAGCACTCAGAGCCCTTACTCTGTGTATGCAGCTCATTTCTGTTTCGCTGTTGTTACAAATAAGCTGAAAGAATAATAACCTCATTGGGTCAGATTCTCGTTCTCGTTCCGCCTGTCCATTTAATTCCATGTAAGCCAGTGCGTTACACCAGATTTACAGCACTCTGAGTAACAACAGGATTCACTCAGGCCAATGGAATCCACTCAGGTTCTCCCAAGTTTAAGTGAGAGCAGAATTGTACCTCTAACCCAGCAAAGAAATCCTAATACTATCCTTGCTGTGCACCCTCTTCCCTTGCAGCAGCCACATAAACTGGGTAATGTAGGCACAGCTCCTTTTTGTATCTGTATATTAAACAGTTATTTTGCCAATATTTATATGCCCATATCCCTGGGTACAAGCAGAGCCAGGGATATCAACCATAGCTGTTGCATGAGATGAGCTTTGTATCAAAGGAAAAAAGGCTCCTCTCCATCTCGGATGCTTTATTTTATTCAACCAGCTCTTTTTCACATTGTTATATCCACTGAATGTAGCACGGTTGGATTCAGAAGAGAACCTTAAGCGTTATCATAATGCTTAGAAGCAATGGCTTCACACTGTATAATCTATCAAAGGTGTCAGATTTACAAAATGCAGATTTTCTGTCAAATTTGGGCACTATAAGCACTGTATCTTTTCACTAAGGTGCTGACTGCTGTTTTAATGAGGCCCTTTGGTGGCTGTAAAAAACTGAAAGGAGAGGATTATAGGGGTTACCCTAGGTATTGTCTATTTGTCTTACAAATTTCACACTAACTACCAATTACATCGCCATAAACCTTTTGGCTACTTCAAGCTATATGCCATATAATACATAAAAAATACGCTGTGTTAACCTCTCCCATATTATACGAGTAACTACAGCCACTGATGCAAGTAACATATCTAATGAAGCCAATAATGAGCCTCTTTAAAAGTAGTCTTGTTATAGGAATAATATTAGAGCAGTTCAGTTAAAGGCTAAGGTCCATTATGGCACGCTTCCTATGTTCTCCAGTCCCAGGGCTGAAAAGATGCTGACATGCTAATTCAGGCTCAAGAAGGGCATTAATCTCACAACCTTCTACTTGTCATGCTTAATGGGACATCCTGCCTAGGTGAAATGAACCTGATGTATTCAGGTAAACATAATTTAATAACGGGGAAGAAAAAAAAAAAATAAAGGGATAGCCAGGGTCCGGCATAATAGCGAGGGGGATATTTACAATTTATTTATGTTTATATCTCAGTGGAGAGGATTGTTAACATTCAGCTGAGAATTAAGCGGTGTAAGAAAAGGGCAAATAATGCAGGACTTGTTTAAAAGCCAACTGCTGAAATATTGGTGCATTTAAAGGAACACGTTAATTTGGAGGAGGAGGAGGAAGGGATACGCTAACGTGGGGTTTGGAGCACTTGAGTGTAAAATAGAGATCTGCAGCTATAGAGCCTGATATTTAAAAGGCAAGCATGAATGTCAGTGGGTAGCTGTAGATCCTCTTTGGGCTCTCATCAATCATAAGTCTAATAAGCCACCTAAAATTATGTCACAAGATACAGAACCGTACCAACCGCAGCAGCTAAAGCGGCACATGCCCCACTTACAGCCTGGGTGGGAAATGCAGGAGCCACCTCCCAAAATCCCCAGAGCACAAGGAAAACACACCTGGACACAGTGTGCATGGCTCTGGTGGCCCGTGCTGCTGAATGTACAGATGATGTTTGTGGCCATTCCTTGGGTTAGCACGAGATCAAAGTACAAAGTGCAAAAAAATTAGTGTCAGCTACATGGGAAAAATTGATGCATGAACAGCAGTCAGGTATCCAAGAAAGCCAAAGCATTAGGTATGAGGCTGTAGGATGGACTTGTTAGGTTTTTTACCTCTAGGAATGGGTCTTTATTTCCCTTACATTTGCCTTTCACTGCCCCCAAAGTCTAAAGGTTGCTCTATGTATTTCTGTGCTGGGTGAGGAAGCAGGATGGAATCATCAGACATTCAAAATGAATAAAACTATTGCAGATGCTCCTTGGTGACTGCAGAAAGCAGAAGACCCCCCACTATGCAGAGCAGGGCTGTCCTTCCTAGCCTCTGGGGCTTTTTTAACAAACTACAGCTTCATTCCTTTCATTCCTCTACAGCCCAAACATCACTGTAGCATCAACAGTTCAGGAGAAAAACTGTGCGAGTCTTTTGGCTGTTGGCAGGTTTTAACTGTAGCCACTAACTGAGCAGGGAGTGTGTCACATCACCAGGGTGATGGCGTGGAGAAACCTGAGAGAATTGGGTAAATATCCCAGCGTTGTGACTGTGGAACAGCTGCGTTACACTTGTGTCCTGTTCCAGAAAGGAGCCAAACTCACTGTCCTCCCAACAGTGACTCTGTTTGCTGGACAAGCAGAGCCCAAACCGCCCTTGTTTCACAGCACTGAGAGAAGAAATCCAAACTTCCCCCTAGGTACAGAGACACCACCATTCAGTGGGGCCCTTCCAGGCTGGCACACAAGGTATTGATCTTGTTAAACCTCCAAACCACACTCCAAACAGGCCCTCGCTCCCTCACAGGCTCCCAATGCACTTTTTGGCCATAAACATCTGGGTATTTTATCTGGGCTGATTTTCTGCAAGCAGTTTCCTCTAAAGCCACAAATGGAGGTTGTTGCAATGGGGCTCCAGCCCTATCAGGTGCTGGCCATGGCTGTGGCTGTGCAGGTGAACTGCTCCACAGGGAGCTGGAGGAGACTCTGCTGCTGCAACCACAAACCCTCCCGGAGCTCACACAGAGGAGTGCCCTTGCCATTGAGTTATTTCCCAGGGAGAAGCCTATTACCTGCTCTAAAGGCCAATACAAAGGGACCACAACCCTCTCTGAGGGAGATGAGGTGTCTGGAGAAAGCAGCCCCATGAATCCCAGGCAGTAGTGATAACAGGCACTTGGTGCCAGGTGAAAGTTGTGTTTTATGTGCAGCTTCCCATCCACACAAACCTGAGTCTGTCAAAGGATGGCCCAAAGAAATCAACAGTTCAGAAGTTCAACCAGGAAGTATCCATTTGCTCCCAGCAACAGCTTCTAAGAGGTTTGGAAGTGGAAGCCAACAAGATCACCCCAGAAACACTGGAAGGGTTTGCTGATCCAGCACAAAGCCTCCCCCTTAAAGAAAAGACTCAACAATATTCCCATATTTGAATGCATTCTCTCTCCAACAGATACTTTCTCAACCTCCCTCCTGCAGTTCCCCAGGTGTTGCCAGGCAGTTCTCCCCTCACTTTTTTGATTTTTTTTTTCTCCCCATCCAAATGGGAACCATGTTCTGCTCTGTATAAAATCAGCTCTGTAGAGCTGGATAAAATATGCCACCTTAGGCACCTGAATTAATAGTTTGGTTATGTACTCTGTTAAGTCTTTACTATAGATCAGCATAACTGTGCCAGACAGACTATTCTTTAGAGCTAACATTTTAAAAAGGTGCCAAAGCCAAATGCTCTTTGAGATCCCACTGAACTATCAAGGTGAAAAAAGAAAGCACGAACCCTACCAAAAACAGAGACTTTTTTTTTCCTCCCCTGCAGCTTTCTTCAGTACCACTGGAAACACAGTATAGTGGAAAACACTGGCAGGAATAAGCAGTTCCGTGGAGTTGCTAAAGCTGCAATTAATGTTAATGAAGCTATACCTTATACAGAAAGGAGCCCACAGTATAAACTGGATAAGTAAGAAAAATGATCAACCATTGTGCTCTTCCCATACCGTCCATCAGGGTATTGCCTCTGCGAAGCCATCTTGATTCAAAAACCATTAAATAAACCAAAACAAATCTGCGAGCAGGTGTTCCTTGGTGCGGGAGCACTGCAAGTTGTAACGCAAAGAGCCTAATTTTAGCTTCTGCCGAGAGAGTGAAGTAAATTTACTGCTCAGCGATGCATCGAGCGCGGGGAGGACACGAGCAGCAGGAGCTTCCAGCAGGATGATGCTATTAAGGCAGGAAGACTTCCCGCGGCTGTTAAGGAAGTAGTGGAAGGCAGGTGATGGAAGTGGGGGTTTGCCAGGCAGCCACGGGCCCACTGTACACTGTTAAGTTGTTGTTTTCTGCTCAGCTAAGCAGCAGAGAATTGATATGTTCGCAATGAAGTGCAATGACAATTAAATTGTAACTGACCTACATGTTACCATCATTACGCTTTCTCTTTTTTTACTGCTTTCCCTCTTATTTAATCACACAGTATGGGGTTTTTATTAGGCTGTAATGTTAAAATCTTCATCCATTTAGCCATAAATGTTTGACTGGATATCTATCAGACTTCCCCGCACTATACAAACAAAACCATTTTGCTGAATCATTGTTGACTTGTTTGTGGCCTAATTTAATGAGTGTAATAACTTACATGACTACCCAGTTAACATTTAGGAGCCCAGAAAAGACCTGCTAGCATGCAGCAAGCTACTGTATATGATTTCTATTCATATCCCTCCTCTTTGCAGTAAATTTTATACAATAATATGCACTTCTTGCAAGGCTGCCTTTGCTTTTACTCAGCCCAGGTTGAGCATTCCTTAGCCAGGCTGCAACACTGAGAATCAAAGGCCACAAATTTTCAGAGTTTCAGCTTTCTAAGAATCAGGTAGGACATTATATAGCCATCAAAATCAAAATATCAAGCACAAGAAGCCTCAGCACATGTCCACTGCACTGTGCCCATGCAGGACGTCACCTTATTGAGGAGAAAAACACAAAACCAGTTCCTAACACTGACACAGAAAAAGTTAAACATAAAAGCTACAGAAAACTAAACCTTATTTCAGATGAGGTGAAAGAAATGTGGCTGCCTTATGACATCAGGAGCCAATCCCAGCTGTTTGGGCATGGGCCTGCCTGAGGAAGAAGGAGAGGATCCCCTGAGCCCAGGGAACTCACAGCAGCAGAGTGTTATTCTATGGGATCCTACGGAGCCATTGAAGCATCATTTTTACTCCATTATCCTGAAAAAAGGCCCCAAACCTTCTTGTCACTACCTAGACTTTCAGATTCATCTGGCAGCTGCCAGCCCTGCAGATCAATTAAGTAACAAACTGAAGTCTCCATATTCATACACTAATTTAACACATACTTGGCAAGGCAGAGGCATTTTGCTGCTTGCGAGGCCGTAACTCAAACACCAATACATGGAGGGTGACAATTTGTGAAGTGTAAACGCTGAAATTTTCCATTTTCCACACAAAAATATCATTTCAGTGTGACAAAGGGATGGCACCAATTATATTTTATTGCAGACATCCTTTGTTAATGGCAATGAATCAAGCTGTACTGGGGAACTGCAGTATCTGCTGTAGAAGTGATGCCGTCCCAGGTAAATCCCAAAGCATGGAAGTATCTCAGTTGTCCCCCAGACACATTCCCACAACCTTCTTTATCCACAGGACCCCAAAAGGCATCACAACAGGTAACAAGGTCATTTGGAGTCCCTTTGAGTCTCAGTGAAAGGACTGAGCACAAGGATTTCAAATTTAGGACAAATGATCATGCAGGGATTTGCCATTTTATAAATATTTTACCTAGATTTCTGTATTTTTATGGAATGTTATGAACTTCCAGTAAAATTTCTTTAAAACAAGTAAGCAACAGCTAATATTTGATGTTTTGGTCAATCAGTTTTATCATAAAGGGAAGGGCCTTGGGGTTTTTGTTCTTTCACTCTGCAACATGAAATGCACTCTATCAATAGCATAATACTGACCTAGGGAAGTGACATAAATGATTTAATTGCAGAAAAGGTTTTTGGAAAGATACCTGAATTCAAGACACAGCTCTGTTTGGTTTTAAAACCCTTTAAAGACCTCAGTAACAGCAAAATGGGTAAATTGTCAAAGAGGGGTGTATTTCAAAGCCCTTGCAGGGCCATGATTATGAGTTTTATTTTGAATGGATAACAGCACACACCATGTGGCCTGGCAAATCACACTGAAGACTTCTATTATTAAATCCTGCAACCTTAAATATTTGATGTTTTTTCATTAGTGTTTCTGACTCTCCTTCTATTCCATTTGTAGGATTGAAGAATGGGGCTGGTAGTAAAAAATCTGCCAGAGCAAGCCTCTGACTCACAACTTTTCTGCTTTTCCTTCTCACTTTCTTTTTTTACCTTTCTTAACATGGCACAGAAAGTACAACCTGGAGAACTTTCAGGCTACTACTCAGACAACAAAAAAAACATAATTCCCCATGCACAGGATTCAGCCTTGTGGAATCCAGCAGGAAATAAAGGTAATATTCATAATCGAGTATTTCTGCAACTTCCTGAACAGAGGATCTGCAAAATTTCTATCAAAAACACAATTCCACATTATTTTTTCAAACTTCAGTCACTGCTGTCTGTGCTCTGGCTGGAAAACTGAGGGAGATGAACTGGGATGAAAAACAATACCTGGGGAAAAATCTAAATGCTTTTCTGCTGGATGAATATAACAAAAGTTGGATAAAGTTAATCTTCAGGGATCTTCCAAATCCTGCAATCCTGAGACTGGAAGGGAATTCCAAGAGTGCACAAGTCACTGCCTCACCCCACACCTGCTCTGTGCTGTGCAGAGCCAGGCAGTGCTTGGTTTAACACTTTCCTCTGGGTCAGGATCACTCCATGATGATCCTTGTGGGTGCTTTCTCACTCGGGATATTCTCTGATTTTAAATCCAGGAGCACCCCTTTGCCAACCATCAGTCCCAGGTGTCCCAGGACACTCTGTCCCACCAACTCCTCTGTTTTGACACTGCTGGCTCTATCAACACCTCTGTGAAGGAGATTTATTCTGGTCCTACACTGTAAACAACCTAAGATACCTCAAAATATTTTTCCTGTTAGTGGGACAAGGCAGGTTGGGAATGGGCTCTGAAATTCTCTTGTTAGCACAGCTAATGGGTCATGTGAAATGTATCTACATGTCTGAACAAATGCATAAAATTCTCAGTGCTTCTCCCTTCCTCCCCAACTCCACAAATTTACTTTAATTATTTAATCAGTTTGGTTGAAATTCAAAGTAGTAAGTTGTTAGTTGCTACTTAACATTCCTTATAAATTGCATTTATTAGTTACAGGAAGGAGACTTGCCGTTGTTACAGTAATTTAAATTGTTACCACATGGTTACAGACTCCTGCTTACTGGTGGGTTTGGGGCAAAATCAGCTCTTTAAAGATCTTTAAAAGACACTAGAGATAAGCTAACCAAACTCTGTCCATGAAGTCACAATTTATCAAAAATGTAATAAACCATGGACGAAATATTCATTGCAAGCAGCACATAATGTGGTCCATGAAATGACATCTTAGCATCTCTCACTCTGGTCACATGGAAGTTTGCTGACAGTGCAGGGTGATGCTCCATTGATATTTAACAGTCCCCAGCTCCATGGTCCTTTGTGAGACTGCAACTTGATCCACTCCAGTCCATTCTTTCCCCAGCACTAAATCAGTCAACTTTGACACACGACACTGTTCCAGTTCCCTTTGCTCAATTTTAATGCTGGAGATGTCTGAATTTCCCAATATTATTAGCTTGGAAAGCAACTGAGGAAAGAATCTCCTCCCCTCCTCGTTCTCTCTGCACTCCTTGGATGTGTGCACACCCTCATGATAAACCCTGGCATCCTTCTCCCAGTCCTAAGGAAAAGGATAGTGTCTGCTGGGCATCACTGGAGAAACTTTACAGCTGGAGGCTCTTTAACCTTGACACAGCATAGATGAGAATACATCAGCACCTCCTATAGGAAAATTTGGATGAACACCACACATAAAATAACAAAATAAAATAATAGATTCATCTTCCTGCAGCTAAAGATAAATATTAAATAATCCTATCTGCTTCTGGCTGAAAATTAATTTCTTCTAAGGCAAATAGTGTAATACGTATGTGCGTTTCAATTCCCATTTGGCAAAAAGCCTATTTTCAGTCTGCAGTACATAGACTTTTGGAATACCAGAACTGCATTCATCACAGACACACTTAAACAAATAAAATCTTCTTCCTTCGGGTACCAATTCGCTGTGGTCTAGTAAAATATATATGTATTTCAAACCATCAGTATTCCCACCCAATCCAGATAGCCAGATGAGAAGCAAAGCTCTTTGTTTAATATTTAATTAGTCCAGAAAAGCCCTGCAGGAGGTTTATCCCCAGAATCCAAACTCCTGTGCCAAGCAGGACCACAGACACTGCCCACTCATGCAGCCTGGCACGTGCCACACTGACCAACATCTGTATTTTGGGATTGAGCCATCCATGCAGCACTCCTGATTAACTCATTGCCTGGGAAAGGACAGGAGAGCAAACACAGAACATTCCAAGCCCAAAGTGTGAGCACTCCATCTCCCCTCCTTGGCTCAGATACAAACGGCTCCATCTCCCCGTGCCTTTGGCATTCCTGTGCCGCTGAGTGCTCAGATTCACTGTGCACTAATCAGGCTCTGCTCCTGTGTGCTGTGTGTGACTTGCCAGGTGAAATGTTGTGACAGAAAGTCTGACATGCCCTGACATTGTGCAGTCTCATCAGCTTCCTGGGAACACATGTTGTTTTCTCCTTTTTCCACCAAACCCCTTTCCTGTTTCGGGGCAGTATCCAGTTGCCTCTTGCACCACCCTCCACAGAACTTCTTTCCCATGACACATTTCAGGCCCATTTTATCCTCTCTTGCTATTAAAAAATTTCCCTCCCCATGCTTAGAGCCCATAGGAATATTAACTGCTCACTGCCTCAGAAAGCCTGGATATCTTTCCAGACTCCATCCTTGCCTATGCAAGCCTATGAATTCACAGGTTTGCCAGCCTGTTCTTCACTCAGACCCTTCCACAGTCCAGCCGGGGCTCTGACAAAGTTTGTAGCACTCAGTTCTTTCTCTGAAAACTTCTGGAGATCTCTTCATCTCAGTCTCTTGCCCAGGACCTATTTGGCAGTACCCAAAGTAGCTGCTCTGATGCAGGATGCACAGATAAGATATTAGACCCAGCTACCATGGTGATTGATGTTCTAAAAATATCCAACTCAGCTGTACTGACAGATGGGTTAAATATATGGCTGCACTATACCTGGATCACAATCTGTTAGGATGAGGATGCAGATAAGGACCAGCAAGTGCAGTTCAGTTTGGGAAGTTTAAAGAAAAATGCACAAGAAAGTATCTATAAACCCAATGTTATAAAACTCTACTGGTTTCATATGTTAAAAAGGCTTCTTTTTCATTTTCTCTCTACTCTGGCAATGCTATCTGGTCCCATTCTGCACTTGAGGAGATGACAAATATGCAGATTGCAGTGGTAAGGAGAAGGAATCCAGTTCTTAGCAAACAGAACATGACAGAAAGCATTTGTTGCTGCTGCTCAAATTTGTGTATCTAAGCATTCTGTGAAGTCTAATGTGATCTTAGGCTGCCTGCTGCCTTGGAAACTAGTGGTCAGATACTCTCAGCAGTGGGCATAACCAGCTAGAACATTTTGATTAGATGAAATTTCATGGAACTGAAATATTTCACACACTGGCTTCAGTGAATTTCTGTCAAGGACTAAAAGAGAGAGAGAGCACTCCTTAAAAACAACCTCACATCCTGGTGGTTTGGATGCAGGGATGTTGGAGCTCTAGTCTCAAATCCCTGTTGGGCCAAGTGATCTGGAGTTAAATCAAGTGCACTTAAAGCCAACAACAGGCCAACCAGGCTGCTAACAGAGAAAGTCAAGAGATGTAACTCTCAGATATAAAAGAGAAAGAAATACACCCAAACACGTGCTTATTATCCATGCTGTTTGACTCTCTCCATTGCAACCCTGAAGCCTTGAGAATTCAAATAAAATTCGTCCACTTGCCCAAAGCAAAGCACTTGGGTTACAGAAGTTACCTAGTACAGAACTAAAAACGACCAAAACATCAAGTAATGAGGATTCCACTTCCTAATAACCTTGCATTGGAGAAACACAAATCCCTTTTCCTCAGACACCATTTTAAAGTGAAGAGGCTGAACAGAGAGGCCCATTATTGTAGGAATAAGAGAATCAAATTAGCAAGAGAAAACGTATTAAGATCATGAGGTGGATTTCCACATCCCACCTCAGCAGCACAAGGACTGGAGTTCTGAAAGCAACTTTGGTGCATGGGGCAGCTGCCAAACACTGTTTTCCTCCAGCCAGCAACCTGGAAGTGAGAACAAAAATTGAGTGTGGGCTGTCCCCACAGCCTCCAAACCTCAAGGGCCATTCCCAAGCTGTGAAAGGCATTTAGCTTCTGGCAGCTGCTGCGATTACAGGGAAGGGCCCATTTGCAAAGTGCCCCCTTCAAGCCACAGAGCTGCCACTGCAGCTCCCTCATCCGAGGCAGGATCCCAGCGACAGGTCAGGCTGGAATTGCGGTGGCAAGATCCTGCAAAGCGCCTCTGACTCCCCATTAAATTAATGCTCTTTATTAAAAATGTCTTTTCAATCGCTCGCGTTTCTTCGCGCCCAGATCTGAGCATTGCTGGGATTTCTCAAGGTCAGCCGTGCTCGGGGATGTTCCTCTCTCATATCCCAACCCCCTGAAGTGATGATTTCTCCTTCTGTCTTTGGGCTCAGTGCAGAGCTGCCCTTTGCAAGCACCAGGTGGGTCACACTCCCCAATAACAGCCATTAGCAGGTATGGCTGGGATTTGGATTTCAGCATATTTGTATGGAAATCACCCTCGCGGTGTCATTTTACTCCTTATAAATCACTTCAATATCAGGCTCATAAAGCCAAGTGATTGTAGAGAACAAATAAATATGGATGCATTCCTGGAAATGTGCAACAAGGAATGCTGCTGGACTGTTCTCTGAGGGCTGTGGTCAGCACAGGGGAGCTTTGCCACCCACTCCTTCCTTTTGTAGCCATTCCTGTTTCTACCATTTCAAATTTAATACTTTTTCTAATATATTATACGTTACCTCCCATGTATTTAAACTGTACTTAAAAGCATGCTAAGAACTGGTAATTCTTTAATGGTTGTTCACTTACAAGCGATTGTGGGTCATTACACAATCATTTAAAGGGCATTAATGAGAACCATTTAATGGTTTTAGTAGAATATCATTGTAAGGGACAGGGGAAAAGTTACTGGCTGTAAATTTTTATGACCATTTCTTACAAAACGTATTACTTTAAAGATTTATGTAGGTAACAATGAGTACAATAAAAGCCATGCTAAAAATAATTTGAAATCAAAGTAATGCATATAGATAAGGTCCCACTTGCTGCAGTTTTCGATGCAGAAAGATTTTCTCTTTTCTTTTAGAAACCTTTCGACTCGCAGTGCAGCTTCAGCTCTCCTTTATGAAAAGTCAAGAGCAGAAAAAAAGTGCTCAACTCTACATTTTAGCAAGGCATAAATTGTCCTTTACGGTCCATATTTTATTCTTACTTTTCATGCCTTGTTTTGCATATAAAGCCAGTATTTTCTCACCTTCTCCTCAGATACAGCACAATAAGACAGCTTTTAACCAGAATGCAAGGAGAATAAGGAGCATTACTTCCCTAGGCATCTCCAACTGTACCTTTCATTGGCTTTTTATAAATGGAAAATAAAGGAGAACTCTGCACACCAAAATTAAAAGGTTGACTATTTCCCCACATGGAAATTCTTTATTACTATACTAGACCAGAGCTTTCCTTCAAAACTACAGAAACTTATTTTGAAAACCATTCATATGGATGCATTAACCTTATTAAAGTGCTTTAATAACAAAACAGTCATCATATTATGCCTGGTTTTGTCCATTTGTGATTCACATGGAATATCTAATGAGGAAGACAATGCCCTTTTTCCCCAGTATTCTTGCATAAGTAGGAGAATATTTCTAATTAACAGGCAGAGTTAGTACAGCACATGAATTGAACTCAACCATATCTCTAGAAATGCTGATATTTTTACTGTTTGCATTAAGTAAGGATTGTATTTCTCTCTGAATCTGACCCAGCACCCATTACCAATAAGATTAAGATTTAAGATAACTTGGTCAAAAGATGGTGAATTATAACTTTTAATTAAAGCATAGAAAATAGTTTCTTTAAAACAAACATTGTAATACTTTCAAGATCATTAATTTTTTACATAATGAACAACAAACCCAACCTGAATATTTCCAAGTGTGACACTGCAGAGGCAAGGAACAGGATTTTTCAAAACTTCAAGGCAACAAACATAAGCAACTCAGCTCATCTGCAGTTTTTGAATATTTGGAAACACTGCTGTGTTTCTTTTATGGGGAGTGTTGTTGGCCTTACACTCTCCAAAATTCAGTTTAAATTCTAACTGAGATGACACAGATATCAGTGAGTTATGGGGTGATGGTTATTATTGTGTTTTCTTTTACTTTTTACTGATTTGGTCCTATTTTGAAATTTAGGAGCTGGACTGATCTGATTCATTTCTGTGTTTGGGACTGTGTACAAAGCAGTGCTACTGATGGTTCATATGGTGTGAAATGGTGGCTCTGTCACCTTTAATACAGATTAACATCTGATTGACTTCTCAACTCTGGTGGCTGCAGCTTAGTCTCCAGAATTCTGCAAGAGCAGAATGCAACTGATTTTATTTAAATTGTAAAACACCGGGAGGGAAACACAGGATCTGTGCAAGTCCTAAGTCCAACTCCTGCATAATTCCACGAGGTACTTCCCTGTATGAGGCAGATGCTTCCCCACATCCCATCTCAGGCTGCCCCATGATTCTGTTTCCTGAACTCTTGTGAACAAGAAGCATCACCCACCCCAGACTGTCACAGCCATGGAACAGAGACTAATCCTGGCACTAGGATGAGATCAAATCCCCTTTTACCAGCAACCTGCACTGGGAGTTATAACCTGCGTTTCTGGAAACAAAAGGGCGACACACTAAAATCAATGGACCACTTCATTCCCTGCTTTTGTGATCCTGCTCATTATTGGCATTTTTCACCTCTCTCTCACATTTTATTTTTCACTGGGTATTAATCACTGCTAACTGTATTTTCCCCTACCAATTCTTCACCTCATCAGAAAACAGCACCTGCACTCAGAGCACAAAATTAAGAGATTCATAAAAATCAGGGAATGAAATGGCACATTGGTTTAGTGTGTCAGAGTTTCACCTCCAGGAACACGGGACTGTGAAAGAGCAAGGGGGAAAAAAAACCACCAAGAAGCAGAAATTTAAATTAAGAGAATAACAGGGACACACAGGAAGAAGAGATGGGCAAAGAGGATGAAGATGGGAACAAAACTAAAAAAGGAAAAGGTAAAATTAGGGTGGATGAAAGATTAAGAATTACATTACATTATTTTCTTTATACAGCTGCACACATTTCCATGTGCTACAGCGTGCACTAAAATTAAGAGAAAGGCGAAGGCAAAGCACTAAAATTGTTCACTTTTTTCCTATAGCCCCACTAAAAAAAGAGGAAATTGAATGCCATAAATATCTTCAAACAATAAAGTTTTGATTTACAGAGAGAAAAGCAAATAAATTGTGAGTAATGATTTGAGGTTGTAGAGGTCTCCAAGCACTACATGATTTCTATTTGTCATGTGTGTTTCAGTATTTAGATTCACTCAAGTACATTCAGAACACAGATTCTGCTGAGTTTTTGGAAGGTATTTGGCTTGCACTGAGCTTTTCTCCCCTCTCCTTAATCAAATACCAACATGGACTGCACAGGCACCTTTGCAATTGCAAGGCAATATGGGTTTGTTGCAATTATTGACTTCACACACACACGAGTGCCTCTTCTTCACAGCTTTTTGAATTTAATCATGTTTACTGATGATCCTTTGGCTACTCATAAAAACAGAGACAAATATCTCCGCAACTGCCCTTATTATGAGCAGCATTCACACAAGGCTTTAATCGACTGCTTTGTCCCTAAAGTTGTTTCAAATAGCCAACAGGCTGCCTACAGTTCTAAGTTTCCACTTCTGGCTTTGCAGAAGTTAACTGAGAATGGATGGAAAATTAAAAAAAAATTGAAATTCAAAGATAATTAATTTACTATATATTTTCAAGGTACCAAACTTTAAAACACCTGTGAGTAGCTGCTATTTTCAGCTTTCAGTCAAAGTAGCTGCCAACACCTACGGCACAAAAACAAAGGAATAATTGCACAGAACCTGGGAAAGTCAGAGAGAAGTTCAAAGCAGTGTCAGTTTGGCCCCACTGATCTGCTCCATGACATCTTAAATGCAGATATGGATGGTGTCCTGGAAAGCTGATATGGGATCAGTCATGGAATGGTTTAGGTTGGGAGGGACCTTAAAGCTCACCCAGTTCCAACCCCACTTGTCACTGTGGAACCATGGGTGGACATTCAGTCTCTGGATTTCAGACAGGCAAAAGATCCTGCTCAGAAATAAGTTTTTTGGCAGAAAACACAGAAGTTGAGATGTTAATATTTGATCTACAGGGTCACCAAAAGACAGAATGGACATTTACTGCACCCAAGAAGATTCAGAGATACTACATTTGCTGATCAATAAAAACTACTTTAAGACACAACAGCAGAGAAAGACAGTTAGAAATGGTTTATTAAACATGATTTTATTACAGACTGCAAAATTTCCATGGGAGGAAGTCACTATACAAACAGACCCAGAGCCCACCACACACTGGAGCCCTGGCTGGTACCAGGATACAGGAATGGCTGCCACAGTACTCAGGGGCACAGATCACCATCACTGCCCTGGTGTTTGCTAACTTCCTCGGCAAAACATTCCTGGTGACTTCTGAGAGAAGCTTACAAGGCAGGAAGCAGGGTGGAGGGACTTGTGAACAGTGTACTCCAGTAATTCAATCTATGTGCAGCAATCACAAGCACATAGTGATCAGAACAGCTTTAGAAGTGTCTGCAGGACAATCTAGGACAGGTAGGAAAGATTCCTGCATTTTGTTCAGCCTGGAAAAGTGAAGGCTTAGGGGTGACCTAATTGTGGCCTTCCAGTACCTGAAAGGAGTCTACAAGAAACACTGAGAAGGAGAATGACTGCTTACAAGGGATGGAGTGACAGGTTAGGGGGGAATGGATTCAAACAGACAGAAGGAAGGGTTAGATTGGATATTGGGGAAAAAAATCTTCCCTGGGAGGGTGCTGAGGCCCTGGCACAGGTTACCCAGAGGAGCTGTGGCTGCCCCATCCCTGGAAGTGTTCAAGGCCAGGTTGGGCTTGGAGCAAGCTGGGACAGTGGATGGTGTCCCTGCCCATGAATGAGATAGGCTTTAAGTTCCCTTCCAAGCCAAACCACTCTGCTATAGTTTTGAATTTATGATTTTGCTCTTCTTCCCAGCACTGTCAGCAAGCATTGCTGGTGTATCACACCAAACTTCTGGTATAGCATCTCTACATTAAAAAAAAAAAAATCCATTTTGACCTGTGTGTAGTCTGTATGAGCAAAACTCCACCACACTGACACCTCAGTTGCTCTGTGTATTCTTCTGCCTACCACACCTCTGGGCACACCCAAAGAAAAGTATAAAGTATGGTCTAACAGCAAAATTGGGGTTTGTGACTGGGGCACAGGAGCAGTTTCCCTGTGAACCCCTGCCATAGCCCTGTAAGCTCCACCTGAAGGTGCAAGCATGGTAGAACTCATGTGCTGGGCTATTTTCTATCAATCCAGGAGCACATTTTAAAGCTGTGATGCAGGCAGTGCATCCTCTGACACAAGCTGGGATGCAGAAAGTCCCCAGCCTCAGTTCCTGCCCGAGTGACAGTGACTCCCTGAAGGATTTACCTCTCTGCTTTTGATTCCCCGTGTGCCACCAGGGAACACCAGCACTTACCTACTTCACAGCCAGGCTCTTGTGAGAACTAATTACTGTTTGTTGCACAACACTTGGAATTTGTAAAATGTCATTTAAGTGACAAGTATTATTGCCATTATCATCAGCGCTGTCCTGGGGACCACAGACAAGCAAAGGCAGCTGATCCAAGAGCTTAATACACTAAGAACAACAAGCAAAAGAGTAGAAAAAGCATCAAATCACTGAATGTTTTAGGAACAACAAATGGTTAAAAAAATACAGTGGTTGATATCATCTGCCTGCCTTAAGGGTTTGTTTGTCATGGTCTCACTCTGCCTTGTCCCCCAAGAAGCTGCTCCAGGTGGTTGTCAGTGGATCATTGTGGAATGGCAGTGGAACTCACCACTGCAGGACCTGCCTGAAACTGAGATGCTGCCCATGTGCACTTTAATAAGTTTATTTTTCCCCAGCTTTGCTTCCTGTGGAACTTCATCTCCCTTTTTAATTTCATTTTCTCTTTCTAGACAGCAGAGTTAAGGTCATCAGCCAATGATGTAATAAGCCAGTTAGGAAGGTGCTGGAACCACATGAGATAACTATATTTAGTTAGAAAATTTCAACATAAATTATATTGCAAAAGTCTATTTATACAATTCCTTCTGTGGATATATTAAAAGCTATTTTAAGTATTCAAACTCATGGGGGGGAGAAGCCTAAATTATGTCCAAAAGGACAAGATTCAGTACATGAGGGGAAAAACACTGAAGGTTTATTTCCTTTCAAAAGGCTGGATTCTGAAAAAATCCATTAATTTCATCCCTGGGACAGACACATATCCAGTTTGGACCTTTTACCCTACCAACTCCGCACACTCTGAAAACTCAAACTACAGCACCAAGGGCTGTGGTTCGCTGGAAACTTTCTCCTCATTAACTTGAGGTTCTGGGGAATCAGCTCCAATGAGGAAGATATTTACATCCAGATCAATGGGAAATGAGACTTCCCAACACGGATTGTGTCCTGCACCATATTTTAGTGTCCCAAACCTATTAAGTGCTGTGAGATTTATACCATCAAGTTCATGTACCATGCTATAATTTACATTTAAAAGTTGCCTTGCAGCTGTTTCCCCTTGGCCTGTTCTTCCATTATATCCAAATTAATAAAGTCTATAACCTGTGCTAAGGAAAATGAAGGAAGGGGGGATAGGTTGGAAGGAAAGAATGAAAACAACAAAGTCAACACTAAATGACAGGATTTCTGTACTCTTGTAATGTGCCTGAAAAAAACTCCCTTAATTCATCTATGATATTGTGTAGTAAAAAAAAAAAGACTATTTTTCATATTTTTGACTTCTTAAATGAGTGCCTCAGCTGGGGATCACTGTGGCAGCCACAGTATGCAAATACAGAGGGCTCCAGTTGGGATCATCTCTGTTAAACCTTCTGTGATGCAAAGCATAGACAAAAGTGTAAATAAATGAATAAATAGGTATCAGGATATCAATCATAGCTTGATAAAATAACCCTTGTAAATATAAAGTGATCTTGCAGTACACAGGTGGGGACAGCACCCAGCACAGGGGGCTGACATCAGTGGGACACATGGAAACTGGGCTGGGCTGCTCTCCCATGAGCTGAATTCAAATCCCCAGCCAGGAAAATACACAGAATTTTCCTTCCAAGTTGTCAACTACTCAACAGGAATGAAGAATCCAAGAAAACAAAGCACATCATGGAATGCAAATTACTGAGGGAAATTACCTGAGGCGAGTGCAAAATGTGTTCCTGCTGCACATTCTCTGTGCCCCTCAGACAGGGATCATAAAAGCAGGAGAGGAACAGCAGTTGGTGTGGTAAGAGCCCAGAGACCAAAGAAAGAGCAGGAGCAGGAATGGGAGTGGTGGGAAAGGCTGAGGTTGGGTTAAACACTCAGTGCCTTCACACAAAGTGCCTCCAGTAACAAGTGCACAGCCCCAGCCTTTATTTACCACACATCCACATATCTTTGACCTATATTTTGAGAGCCATTAACAATCCAAAATAAGGACAAACAAAAATAAGAGAGTTGGGGTTTTTTTTATTGGGTTTTTCCTCTTTTGTGTCAAACAGCACAGCCTCAAGCCATTCCTTACAGTTGCAAAGATGTTCAAATGAGGCCTTCAAAGGCTGGAGGCTGAACTCTCCCGGGTGGACTCTGTTGTAATCATTAGGCTAAGCAGAAATACAAAATTGCTGTAAACAACTAACTTATAAAAGAGAATGTTAATTATCATGCCACAAGTCAACAGGAAACTGAAGCTCTCTGATACACAAGTCATGGTCATGATGCACACTGTGCTCACATCAAAACACAGTTAAATTTTCTTCTGTTTATTCTTCTGTTACTTTGTGAAGAATAAAAGGCAGCAGGAGAAGAGAAGCAAGACAGACACTTGTGGTGACAACAGCACCCTCAGCTGCCTTTTGCCCCCATAACAGCACCATGAAGGCAACAAAAATGACCATATGCTGCAAGTTTATGAAGAAAAAAAGGAGGTGAGAACTCCCAAAGACAGCACAATCCAGAATCAGCAGATTCTGTACTGAACAGTCACCAATCCATCTTTAAATCTGGAGCTTTTTCACTTGATGGAGAATCTGGAGAGCACAGCCCTGCAGCAGGCAGCAATCAGGGATGGCATCCCTACTCAGTAAAGCCTCTCCTGCTTCAGGACTTGGAGCAACTCAGCACTTTTGCCCCCAAAAGGTGAAACTTGCTGCAAATGCAGCTCAACTGCTGACTAAAGAAGCCAACAGAGCTTCCTTGAACTAAAAGAACAACTTGATTTTTGTGATACCAGACTAATGGGTTTGTGATCAAAATAGGTTAAAGGCAAAAAATCTGTGCACTACCACTGGGTTCAGACCACCACTGTCAGATAATACAGAGGCACACATCAAAAAATTATTTCCCAATGACATAAAATCCAAAATGCATTCAATGATAAAAGTTCTCAAAAGAATGCACACAACAATTAACAGAACATGCTGCATTTTCACTTTCTAATGTCTCCAGCTAAACTCTTGAAATTACCAGTAAAAACATATTTGTAAAAATACATTTAAAAGCAAAGAGATGAAATTGGAATTAATAATAAACTTGCTGCTTGCAAAAAAGCTGCTTTATAAACAGCATATTTACTGAAAGCCCATTCCCAAGAGCCCTGTGTTCCAACTGTAACACTTTCCTGTACAATTGTACACTGAATAATAAGTTTGGGCTTAAAGAGTTGCACATTTTGTTGCACCCAAGCTCTGTGAAGGCACAGCATGGGAAGCTGCTTTAATCCCAGGCTGCCTTCTGAGCACTGCTCTAAGTTATGCCACTGCAATTTCTTCTGAGGTACTGTCTTGGTGAGGGATGGGGACAGCAGAGGGGACCATGTCCAGCCAAATTCAACTTCAAAGACAAACAGAGCTTTATTTTACCTGATTGGGAAAGCCAAAGTCTTCCTCTGAAAAGTGTGGCAGTTATGATTTCTCAGGTAGATTGCTCTCAAGTTATGATAAACAAAATAAACTTTCAACTTGCGTGCTGCCTGGCAAAGAGAGAAACTCCCAGCTAAAACAACTTTGATGAATTAAATTTTATTAAGGCTTTAATTCCTCAGGTATTCCCTCTCTCAGGCCATTCACTAAACTGATCTAATTTACTTCCCAGAGCATCCCACAAGCACCTCTAACATTTACAGACCCCTGCCCCAGCTACGAATCCAAATGGAAGCAGCTGTTTTCCCACCTCAATGCTGGTACCTACAACAACTGCAGCATGTCTGTGGAGCTCAGAGATTTTGCAAACAGTTCAACCCATGAGTCCTGTGTCACCTAAGAGNAAACTTTGATGAATTAAATTTTATTAAGGCTTTAATTCCTCAGGTATTCCCTCTCTCAGGCCATTCACTAAACTGATCTAATTTACTTCCCAGAGCATCCCACAAGCACCTCTAACATTTACAGACCCCTGCCCCAGCCACGAATCCAAATGGAAGCAGCTGTTTTCCCACCTCAATGCTGGCACCTACAACAACTGCAGCACGTCTGTGGAGCTCAGAGATTTTGCTGTAAGGAAAAGACCCAAACAGTTCAAACCATGAGTCCTGTGTCATGTAAGAAGTCATTTCTTTTGTTCAATTTCAAATTTCCCTTAATGATCTGTTGTTCCGGCATGGATTACAAAATTAATAACTTCTTGATAAAAGTTAAAACATAGAAGTTTTCCACTTTATCTCCAAAGTTTCTGTGATTCTGAAGCAGATTTCCTCTTTCCTCCCTTGCCACAAGCATCCCCCTTCAGAGAAGTCAAATTAATAGTTTCCATTCACACAGCTCCTTTTAGGAGTGAAGATCCTGGTGACGCCAGAATGATTTTTTTTGCTTTTTCTTTCATACCCCTCTCACACACTCTTTTATAGTTTGATGTATTCTCAGTGCTTTTAGCCCACACACTGTGACTTCCCAAGGCTGATAACTCAGCTCAGCCCCACGGCACCGTTAAACCAGGAGAGCAAACATCCTGGGAGCCCCAGACACCAAGGGCCTCTCCAGAACACATTTTGGAACCTCAGACAGGCCCAGCCAGGGGGAAGGTTCCTCACAACGAGGGCTTCACTCCAGCCTCTCATTGGGGAATCTTTGATAAATATGTTAATTTTGCAAGGTCTATAATTGTGTGTATTTTGGTGTGATGGGGTCCATGCATTTTCAGGGCATTCCACCTGGACAAAGTGCTGCACCCAAGGATCCTGAAATAAACACTGAGGTAAAAACCCCTTTTCCCCCATCAATCATGTTTTGGTTTTAATTTTAAGACCAGGGAAAGGCAACACTGGCACTGCTCAGATCCTACAACACCAACTTTAAACTCCAAGCCCAACAGGTGTGCTGAGCTGCCTTTCCATAGGTAAACACCCTGTCCCAAATCTGTGAGTGATTATGGGATTCACTCACAGCCATCCAGACCCAGGACCTTACAAGGATAAATACAAGAAGGTGTTGAGGAAATTTGAACCTTTAAGGTGAAATTTTCCCCATGGCTTTTAATTTTTTACTTTCCTGGAAGTTTTGAAAGAAAATCTGCCATGACAGATGAACCTCTGTCAGTGGGATGAGCAAGGCCCCATGGAGCCACATTCTTAAAGGGAACAGTTAAAATGAAACCTTCCCTGGATCAATTCCCAATCAAGACCCAATTCCTTTTGTTTTGACAGTTTTGGAATGTAAAATAGAACACACATACACTAGAAACACAATCAAAGTCCTTGCTACTCGAGACTCTGCAAGTCTCTCCTATTTATAAATAGCAAAAACGTATGTTTATGTAAAGGGAAACACTGATTTACTAGAACTGATTGCTTCACAGTCTAATTACTTTTCAACTGGCTGTTCCAAATTAAGATGTCATTGATGGCTTTTTGTGATATATTTCATTTTAAGCAAATTTATTCTATAATAGAGCACATCATAATGGAAAGCAGAGTTTCCACTCTTCCCTCCTCTTTGTAGCCTGATATCTTGACAAGTAAATTAAATTTAGCAGTTAAAAATGCTTCCATTAGTAATTTTATTAAGTTAATTAAGGAATCTCTCTTTCTGAATTTTAACTACATTCACTTCAGCACAACCTTGATTTTTTTAAATTCCATATATTTAGTAACCATGAGGGTTTCTAGGACAAACAACTACCTATAGAACAGTCATGAGACTATGACAAACTTAACGAAAGAAAACCAGAGATTTTAAAATAAAAGCTCATTTTTCTTTAAATGCTTTTGCTCTACAAATCAAATAATTCTCTCCTACTCTAATCTAGGGACAGTGAATTGCTGTGAGCAGTTCCAAGCTCTAGAAACCACAGCAGAAATTGCACGCCTAGAACATTTCTACTCTAGAAAACAGATTAATATGTGTAAACCAGTGCCACTAAAACAAGAATTAGCTGAACCCTCAACTCTTGAGCCAAATTCATAACTCCTGGTACACAGAAAGTCTACATTTCATAAATATTACCTTCCCTTTTATCTTTTTCATCTATCAACACAGAAAAAACACGGATGCAACCAAATATTATGAGAGCAACTGTTCCCTTTTCTACCCATCCTCCTTGAAATGTGGGACAATGAGAAACCTCCGAGATTTTCAGTTGCCTCCAAAGCAAAGAATTAAGAGTAATTTGTATCCAAACTAAACCAATATATTGTAAACAGGAGCTAATAAAGTGCTTTATTTTTTCAGTCACTGCAATATGCAAGAAGCCTCTTGTCACATTTTCTGATAGTAAAAAAAAAAATCTAATTTATCTCCTCACCTAAAGGAAAGGGATTTCTCAATAAACAGCCAAACTTTTAAGATGCCCCAGGAGCAGGGCCAAATAAATGATAACGTCCACTTGACATTCCATAGTCTGCTGCAAAGAAACATCTCCAAGAAGTAAAATCTGATTATTTAAGCCCAAACACTAAGCACGGGGAAGGCTGACACTGATTGTGCATGACAAGGCCACCCAGGGGCACGGCTCAGCACGGGCAGATTAACATGTACAGATGTAAGAGTGCTCCCCAGCACGGCCCAGCACGGCCCACACCAGCAGCAAACAACAACTGCAACAGGGAATTGTTTGCTCTATCAAAGATCAGCTCATACACCAATGGCAGAAGATTTGAGAACATGGAAACAGGGAGGGAACTGCAGGGTTCATTATCCAACCCTATCCCAGCAGGGACCAGGCAACACCTGCAGCCAGGCCCTGAGGTGCTGTGGGACAGGGAGAGCTTGGGCAGAGTCAGCTTTGGGAGGGTAGGAGAGGAAAACTCCACTTGGATGAAGCAACATCACACAATAAATCTATTTCTGACTGTGAACTCCTTGGACAGCTTTTCTTTCCTGACTTTCCTCACCAGAGCTTTCCAGCACAGGCAAGGAAGAAGAGTGCTGGGCCAAGGATGAGGTAAAATTGGGAGTCTAAATTACTGCAGCACAGATCATCCCTAATTATGGCACAGTGGGGCTGCAAATAAAACCAGTGATAAAATGGACTATTAAAAATTATATTCATGTAGTACTGATGGAGAAGTGCCTATGGAGATGCTGGTCCCACTTCACAATGCAGTTCCAAAAGCAGTAGGTGCCTTTTGCCAAGAGTTTTGGCTGAAAGATGGGAATGAGGTCAAAATACAGCAGAATTTCTCTACAAACAACAGCAAACACAGACTGTGGTTTTTTTCATTAGCAATGGTCAGAGGACTTGGGATGAAACTTTTCCCAGCTTTGTTACAAAATTTGTACCTTACAATTTATTTTTGCAAGAACAGAAAAGCCTCAGAAAAATTTTCCAGTGAGAAAATATAAACAAAATTCATCAGTTTCAATCAAAGTGTTTGGTTTCATATTTATAAATTAAAAGAGTTTTGGGGTGACAAACTGCATTTAGAGCAAGGTTTCAGTCATGGAATAAAAAAAACTAATAAAGCTGGAAAACACACAAAGTCTGTTTTTTCCTATAGCAAGCACAATTAATCAACCATTACTGATATATCACTGGCATTAAAACAAAGTAGTAAAGCAGAAGTTTGTGCAGTGAATAAATTCCTTAACACTCTTTTAATAATAAATATTTCTAATACTTAGACACATACACAAGTTTGCAGAACCAACCAACCTCCTCAACATTTAACATTCATTAATTACCTTCTGAACCTTAAAAATTGAGTTGATTTACAAATAACAGTGATCAAAACATGATACACAACTTCTCACTTCATCTGGCCTGAAGCCTGAACTCTACTTTTCAGGCAGGAAAATAACAAAACAAATCAAGAAGCAGAAACAGTCCCCACCAAGTGATTTTTGAATCAGACTGGGACACAACTTCAGTGCACTCACCACCTTATTGGTTTTAAGCACTGAGCAAAACTTCCAGATACGGACACAATATTTGTTAGGGAAAAGATAACACCTGAAAAAAATCAAATAAAGTGCAACCTGCACCCCTGATTTTCCTCATTTTCAACCATATTTTCACTTTGTGTTGCTCAGTAAGGGACAGTAGGAGACAAGTTAAAGGCACCTGCCCATGAGGCTTCCAAAATCTGCAAATGGGACATTGAAGTGGGAACAGAGGGATCCAGGATTTCATTACATGAGGAACAGCAACTTGCTAAACATTGTCTCAACCAGGAGGGAAGAGCAGGAATGTGCAAGCAAATCCTAGGATTGCATGCCTCAGACTCTCCCATTTTTATTTTCAAGAACTGAGTCCAAAAAAAGGTGCCTGTAATTGTGGGTCTTTACTTCCACCTGCAGCCACCCACCGGTGTTACCTATTATGTGATTCTGACAACAGCAGTTTCTCTCTTTCCCTTAATTCAGGCAGCCCTAGAAGTCTGGCAAAGTTTAACCAGAAGGACCATCCTTCTTTAAAAGTTCCTGCTAGGTTTGGATTTTCTTTCAATAAATCCAGGGGTTAAAGATCATGTAAACAAATAAAGCAAATGCTGCTGGAAACAGTCACCATTTTAACATCTCTACCACAAAACTGAAAGCTATTCACATAACCACAGGAACCTAAAAGTGGAAAGGATCATGAGAGATTGGAGAGTCCATCCTGAGGCCCTGAATCAGGTTCAGGTGTATCTGCGTGATTTTTAAACAGATGTTTTTCCATCTTGGTATTTAACACCTCTAATTGCAAGGTTATACAGTTGCTCTCAGCAGCTCATCCCCGTGGTTAGAGAGTTTACATCTGCACTAAAAATAATTACCAAAAAAAAAATCAATCTTGCTAACAATCAAGTCAATTATTTTTTGTTCAAAGCTTGGTGAATATGGAGAAGAATGACTGCCTTGTAACCTTTTATTCTTCAAGACTATTCAAGTGCCTCTCACAAACTAATTCCATCTAAACTAAACAACCATAATTATTTTGACCAGGAGATCTTCTACTTCCAACATATTCCCGCTAAAAAGATCCACAAATTTCACGTCAGGCTGTAGAGTCAAAAAGAAAGCATCACTTTGCAGCTTCAAAACCAGGACCACATCAGGACTTGGAATCAGTCATCCTCTCTCCTTCCCCACACTCAGGTTATGGCCATTTTCTCTCTTCCCTGGATTCCCTCAGCCACAATCCTCACACAGAAACCCCAGACTTCTCTGCTCAGTCCTACAGGCCCTTTATAGCACAGGGCACTGCCTCATCTCGAGCACCATTTAGCAATTAGCACAAAAAGAAGAGCTGAGCTTGTGTAAGGAGTTGGTTCCTGGCAAGTCCCAGTCCCAGCACAAACACACAGCTTCTCAAAATGTTGAGGACCAAAATAATATCCTTAGTTGGCTTTGGAAATAGAGAACTTCTTTTCTCCTTAGCATTAAGTTGGTTTTGATGTCTTATCAACACATTTATTTCCTTCATTAAAAACAGATATATTTAACTCCATGGCCTTTATTGATGTAGACCTCATTTCCAAAGCAAAGCAGACATATACAAACCCAGCATAAATCTTTTAATAAAATGCACCACACAGTATAACCAACAAACAATCCTGAAAAACTTCCATAGAAGACACAAACTTACCTTTGCAGAAGTTCCTCTGAGTTCTCCATGGATCCACTGGTGGCAGACAAAGGACTTTCAAGTCAAGACCAGCTCACTCTAACTGGAGAAAACCTAAAAATCAAACCTAGCCTCTAATAATTGCATTTGTAGAAAACTGAGGAACAAAACTTCACGGAGTAATTTAAAATAAATCCTAAATTTCCTTCATTAAAAACAGATAAGTCAGCTGCACAATTAAACAACTAAGCCCGGTTTAAAAAGGCAGCAAATCAGGATTGCACTGACCTGGCCCCGCCCTGCCCAGGGCTCTCTGTTTGCTCCCGGAGCCCAGGATTGGCTCCTCTCTAACAAGGGGCACCTGCTGAAAGCACCTGACTCAAATTACTCCCAAATTATAACGGCTGATTTTCAGCTGAGGTGTTGGTTTGGTTTGCTTTGGTTTTTTCCTTCTTGATCAAGAAAAACCAACTTTTCAAAAGTGTATCCATAGAACTCTTTCTAGAGTATCAACCTGGAACAAAATCCGTTTTAATATGGGAGCTGGAGCTAGAAACCGTTCAGTTAAAAACACTGAAAAACACAATTGGAAATAAGTGCTTCTCTCCCAAACTCTCTGTGGTGGATCCCAACATCCTGTTTAACTCCAGTGCAAACCTACCCTAAATGAAAACACACCATACTTCAGCTAGTGAGTGTTTGTGGAAGTTGACAGAACCCCAAATTAATTCTGATCTCCTTTACCCTGTGTAAAACAGAAATATTGCATGAGCTGTCAACTTCTTTCTGAAAGATCTTCCTTTCTATGCCAATTTTATCCTGCCAGCAAGTACAAACAGCACATTGATGTTATCTCTAAACATCAAATAAATACACTTTTAGGTCTGAAGGGAGTTGATTTGATTCCAGACTGTGCTTTCCCCATCACTGGGGCCAGGATCTCACCCCTGTTTCTCATATGCTTTGCTGGATTATTCCTGCTTTACATAATACTCTTGAAATGTTTCCCATCTAAACCAACCCAAAAAAGTGCTGCTAAATAACTCAGAAAACTTGTTTGCAAAGATCCAAACTTTCAAAAGCTGACATACAAACTGCCTTTAAAGAAATGCCTAACTCTCCTATTGCTGTGTCCTAATCCAAGTTTGAAAACCCTTTTTAATGAACTAGACAGTAACAAAGTAAAAATACTTTAAAAGCTGCAGTAGGAGGAAATGCTAATTGCTCCAGGTTTGATGTCCATGCTGGAATGCAGAGGGACAGCAGCACCACCCAGCAGCATGAGGACCATCAGGGCACTGCTGCTTTGTCCCATCTCCTGGAATCATCACCTGGAATTCGGGGGTTGCTTTACTGGCACAAATTCTTCGTCATGCACCACGTGAAATGGTCAAAAATGTAATGGCATCTGTGTGGAGAAGTTTGCACGGGTTCAAATAATTTGATGCTGAAAAAAACACATCAGCTGGCAAGAAAGGATGGATTTCACCTCAAGATATTTAATGCCCTCAATTCCAGTTCCCAGCAGACTCAGACAAAGGGGGTACAGCAGTTCCATAGCACCAGATGCCTTGCACAGGTACTGAGGCTGGATTTGGGGGTTTTTTTTAATGTTTTCTTCAAATTTATGTGGCTAAGGTGCTGCTATGGCTTCACAGACAACATATAAACATGCAAAAAAAACCCAGACAGCACACAAGTTTCTGCAAGGAATTCATTTTTATGGGGAAGAAAAGGAACATAGGAGTGCAGAGCTGAAATCTTTACCTGACACCAACTAAAGCAGAATGCCAGACACAGCAGAAATAGGAAGATAATTTCCTCAGCCTACTGTTGTGAAATTTAGTAAAAATTACCTCTCTCCACCCCCAAAGAGACAAAAGATTTGATTTGTCCACCCCAGTGGATAAGAGGAAAAATCAAGATGGATGGTTTCACCTGCACACCTTTAATAACAACACCTCATCCCAGCAGATCCCACAACACTTCTGAAGCGCTTTGAAAACGTGGGGAAAGCGTGATGAGAAAGGATTTTTATCAGAATATGCATCTAGGAACAGAGCTGGGCAAATGGGATGCAATTCCCTTTTGTTGCATGCGGAGTAAGTGTTAGAATATGAAGAATGTCCTTGTTTTCTACAGATGCAGCTTCTCATTAAATATACAAAGAGCAGGATGAAGAAAACCCCACAATTCTTGGAAGGATGGTCCTTTGCTGCTAACTCCTGATATAAAAGGGAGAGGGACATGACCCTCCTAATGTGCAGCAGAGGACAGGGATGGTTGTATTCTGACCACAGAAAAGAAAGTAACTACAACAATCTCAGCCTTAGCTACAACTTCCCTCAGGCAGTTTGTCCCCATTTTAAACCTTCCTCCAACACAAACACTGATTTAAAGCCAAAATCTGGGCTGTGTTTCACAAGGTGCTGGTTTCAGATCAGAGACTTTACTCTTCTGAGTGTAAAGGGAGGAAGACCTTGATGCACCTCTAAAAGAACTGGGTGTGAAGTCAAAGTGAGCTGCTGTCATTTGCAGAGGAAATGCAGTTAGACAAAATTTGGGGAGGGTTCATTATTCATCACAACATATTAATCAATGTAAATGTGATCAGGGCAGGCTGGGACAGCGCTGACAGGCACAGAAAGGTGACATTGAATGTTTGTCCTGGGTGAAGATGTACCAAACCAACCACTAAGAGGTGGCAAGGAAAGTCAAGCACAGCTAAAAATGTCACAGATTTTAAGGCTGTTTCCAAGGGTCAGTACAAAGACACTGATACTGAAGCACCTGCCTGCTGTTACTGGCATCATCATCACTAAAAATTCAAAGTAAGATACCTTCCTGTCACCAACCACACAGTCCTGTTCTTGAAGATTATTAAGAAAACCAAAACCAATTGGATATTTGTTGCTCCTCCTGAGATGGAAAAATGCCACCAGGAATATGCCAATAAAAAACCCCAAACATAAAAGCAATAAAAAGATACATTTACAGGGATTTATCAGGGAAACACTATTGTCTATTACTTATGTCTGTACCATGTCTATTAGTAATAACATGTAAATATTGTAAAAAATCCTTGTTTAGGAGCCATGTCAGCACTACATTTTATGAAAAGAACAGCCACAGTGTCCTTAGATTCACCCATACTTCCAATGGCTTTATTTAAAGAAGAATAGTGAGGAGATATTAATTGCAGTTACATTATTCAGTTTTGTTTCTAATAAATCTATAATTGTGGAGGAGATGTTGTGCCTAAAAAACATAAAATGCCACAGAACAACCCAACCTCATCATCACTTAGGTTGTTGGCTCAAACTAAGCTCAGCTACAGGAGGACTCAAGCACCTGCACGTGGAGATGAGCCCTGGGAAGGAAAATTAGGAATAAAGTCATTTCTTTGATGGACAGAGACTGAGTTACAGAGCCTGACTTCTGAGTCCTCAGGAGGCACTGACTGAAGGCATTGTTGGGGAATATTTAGGGCAGAGTGAGGGATCTGTTTCTCACACAGGAGGCCCTACAGGAGGTAGAAGCAAGCTGCAGTAGCTCAGATTGCTCAGTCTGGTGATGAAAACAATGGCAGAGGACATGGCTGAAGTGATATTCACACCTCTGGCCCAGCCCACTTGTCTCAGATGTGCCACTAGACACTCGTGGCTCCCATCCCTCTCTAGCCAAGGTCCCTTAGCATCAGCTTTATTCATCTGTAGGATATGAAAGGGATTGAGCCCAGCAGCTGCTGCAGCCATGAGCAGATCCATTGTCTGGACCCCACATCTCCAGGAAAGATAACATGTTTGGCCAGGTACAAGAACTCAGCACTTCTCCTGTTCTTAGTTACACTGTGATGAAATCCATCCCACGCACTCGTGGGTGGTTATGATTTCAGAGGAATATTGGCTCTGTTTTCCCGAAGTCTCTGCTGGGCAGCCCCACTGACCCCACACAGGTGGGACCCTGCCTTGCACCTGAGATTTCTGCTCTCACTTCTGCTGCCCACACGGGTTATGGAGCTCTTTCACTGTTCCTCTCTGCTCAACACATCATTATTCCAAATCCCTCTGTTTCTTCTCATGCCAGACAATTTGTCCTCCCACATTCACGCGAAGATTCGGATACACAGAAACGGAATGGAAATGCAGTTTATGATTTTATAATTAAAGATGATGTTGTTTTAGGCTTCCACGCTGATGCAGCTGAAAATGCAGCCTATAGTTTCAGTAAGAACATGACTGTAAATTCGAGTGAAATCGCTTTCTTTGCTTAGACCTTTCATGCCTTCAAACGTATGAAATACAGAAATACTAAACACAGCAAAACTTCCATTGTGAGCTCATTGCAGAAACCTGAGGCTTGGTTTGTCTCAAGGCACCAGGTAAAGAAAAACGTTCATAAAAGGTTGTTGATAAAAATATAGCAGATATGACGAAGGGAGGTGTTCACATAGAATTAACACAGCTGGGAGAAAGCTTTGAGTAGAGGGAAAGGGGTTTCAATACATTTATAAAAACTGTTTTACATGGAAACAAAGAAATTTGTTGGAAGAATGGATATCAGTTTAATGTAATGCAATTACTTTCTACCCTGTGTGATTTTGTGAGCATTTTAAACAGCCAGGTGTGAATCCAGCAGAAGGTGTGATGGTTTATTTTTGCTTATTTATTTTACTGCAGGAGGAGGAATTACTATTGGTGTAATTAATGGAACTGAAATAGCTACATCACAAAGAAGATGAGAGTTAAAGATCAAAGTGTGACTGAACCTAGAGAAGTCACTTGGGAGCAGATTTACATGCCAGATCTGAATCAGCCAGATTCAGGTAGCCTGGGCTCCTCTCAGACCTTCTGCTGTTTTTCCTGTCTGATTGGCTTTGTCTTGAGAGACACCCAAACAATAGGAAATTCTCTGCACTGGGGCTTAAGAGAAAGGAGCCTCCTGGGGCCTATTGTGGTTTCAAAACTCTGAAATCAACAGTAATTAGGTGCTCATTTTCTTTTTTAATACCTAACATGCAACTATCTGCATTTGCAGATACCAAAATACCTTCAAAACGAAATCTTTGATCTTGCTCTTAATTTAACCACTTAGGTGTCACAGAAGTACTTTTGGGGAGGGAAGCAGCAGAACTGCACACAGGGAAAGTTGGGAGAGTGATGTGGATCCCAACATTCATTAATAGCACTTCTACAGAAATTAGATGGAATTGTTCATGAAGTATTTTTGTGCTAAGGTTCACAGGCTCAAAATCTAAGCAACTGGGATGATGATACATCCTTTTAACCGAAAATGTATTTACAAAATCTATGCAAATCTCTATGAAGTCGGAGTTGTTTTCCCAAAGAAACAAGACTTAGCCCCTTTCTGTCTCTCCTAAATATTCAATGCCAACAGGCCAGAATGCAGGAGCAACTCAGAAATAATAAACCAGTAAGCCCAAATGAGAGGGAGTGGAAAGAAAACAGATTTTAGGTTCAAGTTTCTAAGAATTTTTTGTATTGAAAACTAAAAAAAGGCACTCAGTTTGTCCAAAAAGAGAGGTACAAAGTTTATCGTGGGGTTTGCAGCCAAGCAGCTTCTCTCTGACATTTCCCATTGTCCACTGCCCTGCTCAAAGCCTTCCCTTCAGAGCATGAAGGGAAACTGCCACCTGCAAGAGCTCCTCTGACCGTGGATGCTCAGGCAGGGCTGAGTGAGGAGTAAATCTCCGAGTGCCAGAACGAAAGGCCAAGGAATGTTATCTGTGATTACAAAGGCTTTGCGGCAGCTCCTTCGGAGCAGTTTGCAAAATCCACATGAATCACAAATGCTGGCATTTCATCCACTTGCTCTCTGATAAAAACTACCTGGATTTGTGGCAAACCACAGCACAAACAGAGCTGCGGTTCCAGGCTTCCCGAAATGGGCTCCCTCCTTGGAGAGTTCGTGAACTTCTCCCAGTGTTCTGGTTTGGGTCAACAAGGAAAGCATCGAGCTTGGCTGGCCTCGGTAATGAGTGTGGAATAACCAAAATCAGCAGTGATCAATGAAGTGCAAGAGGACAAAAAAAAAGGCAAAACTGCGAGAGAAAATGTTGATTTCCCAACCATGGCAACTAAAATGCTCTGATAAGGAACTGGGTTCACTTTCTCAGTCCCAAGCATGGCAAACATCCTTCCTTTTCTGAGGAAGTGCAGGGCCTGAGCTCTCTACCAACATTTTCTGCTCACTTTAAAACTTAATTCCAGCCATATAAACACTGGTGCCTATGTGCAGGGCTGAAATGAATAACACAGCTATTTTGTTTAAACAGACCATGCTGAATCTTTCAACCTTTTTTCGGTGGCATGACCAGTGGGTTCAGGAATGCCGTGTGTTTGGACAGTGTAAGACCTTTGTTGTTGTTGGGGAAACTCTGGCTTGATGCCTCTATCCATCTAAATAACTGGAATAAAAGCGCCTGGAAATGAGAAACACATGTGGGTCTCCAGATCTGTGTTTTCCCTGTGCAGGATAAATAGGAACTTTTCATCTCTCCCCAAACCGTTCAGACGTTCGGTGCCATGTGGCTCCTTAGCCAAACGAGAGGTTCCCCTGAACCTCTCGAGGAAAGGGAAATGGGGTTCCTGCCTCCAATAAAAACATTGGACTTTCAAACACTGGCCAAGAACATCCATTTTGTGCCTCTGCTTTCCCAAGTACCAGCAGTCCAGAAGGCCACTGAAATGTCAGGTTAGGGGTGTGCCCTGAGAAGGAAGAGCCTTTTGATGCATTTTAGCACATAGTTGTTGTGCAGCCAGGCACAGACTTACTGCAAATTGTGTTTTATACTTCTTGTTTTATCAAATGAAAATGAAATCGAGGAGGGATATAATCCTGGATGTGAAATAAATTACTGGGATAAAAAAAGGAGCCTGATTCCTTTCATAAGCTATTAATAACTGGCTTTTGCAAATATCATTAGTAGGTAAACTCCTATTATGGTGCTTTTTGTAGTCGTATGAATCTCAATGTAAAAGTATTAAGATAAACCTTGAATTCCGAGTCTTTCATGTACCCATTTAAAAACATAAATATGGGCTGCCCCAGGAGAATGGTGAGTTCAGTATCTCTGCTGGTCTTGGATGCTTTGTTAACACATTTTTTTCATCAGTTATGGAATCACAAGGAGTAAAGTGCTTGGAGCAAAGGCCCACAATTCCAATCTTTTCACTACAGGTCCATCTCTGAGCTGAACAGTGATGTCCCACCAGGAAATGGCAATGCCTTCTTCCCAAGACATCTTCCAGTGAAATAAATAATAATATTTTTTAAAAATCTGGCCATAAGTGTGCATCAAAGTATTTCAACTTAATGACTTTCTATATAGCTCAAGAGCAAGCTTCTCTGTTTTGATAATAAACATATCAATGCTTGGATGGGGGTGACAAAATATTCTTGGGTGACAAGAGATTCTGAATGTTACATAGACAGAGAAGTTACAATTTTCTTAAAACCTGTGAAATACTCAGTGATTTCATGTGGAGATGAAGTATAAAGAAAGCAAATCAATGGTAATTTATTCTGCTTTCCTTGGTTTTCATTAGGTATCTGTTTTCCAGGACAGTGTCCCTACACATGTTTTTCAAACCCCATGTTCAGTACAAAATCCTTGGGATTTTTTTTGAGGGCAACTACAGTACCACCATGAAAATGAGCATTTGACAGAAATACTTCTTAATGTTCATGAAAATATTTACAAACTTTTGAAGGTCTGAGCATTTTTATAATCCTACAGTTATTTGGTATTTTCCCCACAGTAAGAATCTCAAGTCCACGTTTATAATCTGAAGTACTTCATTTCATGGCACCAAGGGGCTAATCCAGTTTCATTGTCAGAGCTGATCTTTATGCCAGATTCTGATTCCCCTGAAAATATTCCAGATTCAGGAACACATGCACCAATGACAGCTGAAATATATGACATTTTTCAAACCACACAGAGAGGAGAATCAGGTCAACTGTGCTTCTGGCAGCAATCTGGAAATTCCATAGGAACCGGAGCCCTCCGGAGACCTCACGACAGGAGCTGTGCAAGAACATCCTTTGCTCAAGTTTTTCAACAAGCCCACCTACAAACCATCACTTGTCTCTGAGCATGGGGAAAGCAAAGCAACAGAGAAAATGTCTGAAGCTCTGGAAAGTTTTAAAGATTCATGTTTTTATGATCCCAGACTGCCTTAGAAATTCCAATCAATTCTGCTGGGCCAGTGACCAGCTCAGAGCCAAAGCCTAGCACACTCAGCTCGGATGTTTGCTATCCCTATGGAGTGGGACATGGCAAGCAAGGCTAAATTCAGGGATGAGGTAACACCTCTAACTGTGTGGCTTCCACCCACATAACTGAGTTTCAGGTTGTCCTGTACATTACAATATAGGATGGTGTATGATATGCACAGTCCTATACTTCCATCCCTACAACAAAACATAAACTCCTATAAACACTTCACTCCCCAAAACAAAAAGCTGCAAAATTACACTCAAATTAAAAATAGGTAGCTGAGGCTACTGAGCTGAATAGCATCACTCTGACAGTATTCTTAAGAATGCCTAATCAATTAATTAATAATTAAACAGGTAAACCCACATTTCCTGCATGTAGGTCTCACATTCCTAGCATATCCTTCCTCTCTCCTCGGTTTTTCAAGAGGCCCCATCTTCCTCTGAAATCCAAGCTCTAATTCTTAATTCCTAATTTTCTTAAATGTAAATTGAAAGTATAAATATTATGTTCAAAAGCACCAAAACAATGGTGCTGAGGGACAAAGAGACTCGTTCACTCATTCACTCAAAAGCTGCAAGGAGAATGCGGGATGTGATTTGCATGGGAAGAATGGTACCAACATCAAAAGTTATTCCAAACAAAACGACTGATTCATTCCCAGGGAGAGGCAACGATCTTGTATATTCAAGCACATCAGGCAGAGTGAATTATAATACATAAACACACTATTGTATTTTAAGATAAAAGCACGGAGTTCCCAAAACATAGTAGAAAATTAGCATTTGAGTTCTGAAGACCCGAGTAAGCTGAATACATTTCCGGAGAGAAAAACCACCTGGTTCACCCAATTATAAAAAGCTCCTTCTCATTTAACTACATGGAAATGACAGCTGGATCCTCCCTACACCTCTAGCTTCATTTTTAGGTATTGCTGCTTGTACCAAAGCATGTGGGACAAGAAGAAGATGAAGGAATTCTGTGTATTTATTACCAGTGCAAATAAGATTTACATCTGACATCCCAGAATAATGGCATTTACACTGGCACCTAAGATATTCTTGTTTCAGAACTGAGCAACTTTTAAAATCCCCTTTTAAGCGTTGCAGCCACAGAAGACTCTTAATAATTGATTATAATTGATTTTAACCTTGTCCTAACCTGGGCAAAATGGCAAAGCCAATCATCTTTGTCCAGATGGGATATGAGAAAAGAGCCCCCAACACACAGCTTTAAAAGCTCCAGACATGAGCAGAAGATAAAATATTTAGTCTGCAGAAGCCTTGACCTCCCAATTCCAGCCAGTTTTGAACTTGAATTGATTTCCGACAAGGCATCTGGGAGATGATTACAACAAAATGCACTAAAGCTGGGCAGCCTTTATTTTAACATCCCAGCAGCTTAACCTGTTAATAACAGCAATTGTTTTAGATACAATACCAATTTCAGTAACAGACACTGGGAACTGGCCAGGAGATGCAGTGGTGTTAGAGCACAGCCACTCGCATTCCTCTCCTTTGTGTTTCCACCACAAACCTCGAGTTTCAGGGCTCTAAAACTCAGCTGAGGGAACACCAGCCAGGGCTGAGAGGCTGGAGAGGGGTGAAATGCTGGCTGAAGCCAAGGGGGCTTTCCCTGAGTAAGGATAAACACAATCAAGGGCATCAAGGAATTTATTGTGAAGTAAGAGATGAAAATACCAGAGCTACGTATTTCTTAAAGATTTCACTCAAAGGATGAAAAAGGCTTTGCAAGTAGAACTACAGAATGATTTGGGTTGGATGTGACCTTAAATCCCATCTTGTCCCACCTCCTGCCATGGTCAGGAGTGCCTTCCACTATCCCAGGTTGCTCCAAGCCCTGTCCAACCTGACCTTGGACACTTCCAGGGATGGAGCAGCCACAGCTTCTCTGGGCAACTTGTTCCATTGTCTCACCATCCTCACAGGGAAGAATTCTTTCCCAATATCCATCTAAACCTACCCTCCATTTGAAACCATTTCCCCCTTGTCCTGAAACCATGTGCCAAATAAGGATATTCCCAGAGACATTCCCACTTTTGAGCTGCCCCAAAGTTATTATAAGACTTGGAAAGAAAAAGTCAGATTTGTGGATTACTTATGGATAGAGATTTGCTGACCTTATTTATTCAAGCAAGTCAGTGGAATTAGTTTAATGAATGAACTAAATAGGATGGGGCCTTAAATTGCCAACACAAAAATCACACTTGTATCTAAAGAAAAAGACCCAACATCACATAATTTCCCTCACGTTTTCACTAATTTCCCTTGCATCACCATTATTTCCTATTGTAAATATCTTATGTTCTAATATAGTTATTTATCTTAAACTTACATCAAATTCGGAAGCAAAGAATATAATTTACAGACTACATTTTCAGATACCATAAAGGAAGGTACGTGAACTGCCCATGGAACAGAAAATAGAAATGTTTCTAAACTTTAAAAAATAAAATTATGAGACCACAAATTAAATTGGCAGAAATATAAGGCAGATAGAATGGCTTGGACTGACTCTTGTTTCTTCCCACCCTGTTTGCCTGGGATCAGCAGTCAGAACCTTCAGCTTTTTAGTACTCCATTATTTAGATTTTATATTAATAGGAAAAAATAAGGGGGAAAAAAACCCCCACTTTTACAAAGATGCTCCTGTTTGAAGAATTTTCAAGGTAAATGTCAGAAACATCAACGCTGGGCATATCCTGTGGGAGTCTGGAAACAAGACTAAACTGTACTATAACATTATAAACACCACCTAATCCAAGCATAATTAATAAAGTGGTGGCTCAAACTATTGTTTAGTCAGATGGATTTTTTTGCAATAGTAATCAGTATTGAAATATTCCTTATTTTAATATGCAGATGTTCCTTTAACTGTGGACATTTTAAGCTCAGCTCTGGTATTCCATGCAATGCCTGAATTCCTAAGCATGTTTTTTGACTTCACCCCTTTCCCATTAGGACTGGAGGATAAACAAGTGTGTAAATGCAAAACAATCCTGCATTTATGACTAAAACAATATTGAGATTTTCACAAGTAACCCTGAGACAATTACAGCTGTTGGTACCATATTTTCACCATGGAAACTTTTGTTTTAGTTAACAATTGAAATTACAATCAGATGTGCTCATCCCTTGTTGAAGTAATGAACAATGGTACATCTGAGAGAGGGATTCAAAGTGCATCATTTATCTTATCCCATTTTCAATTAGGCCGAGCGCGGTGTAAGATGGTTCCAAACTACACCACAGTAACAGGGCAAGGAAATTTATTACCACTCCAGTGCTAATCTTAGCAGATGGTAAAAAAAATATTTTTAGCATGAAATATGTTAAAGCAATAAATCTCAACAAGGTAGATGTTATCAACTAATATCTCCCCAGTGTGAGGTAAAACTCCTGCATGACAACTCAGCATTCCTATAAACTCGGGGTGAATGCTGGAAGATATAAGTCTCTCTATAGGATGAAAAATAACAGAAATTAGTTGAAAAAGCATTCCACGTGCAGTTTAATACAGCAAACCTAGTGGAGGAAAGAGAGGGGCAGGATTTTGCTTAGCAAGATTTTTTTCCCCTAGACAACTAATTTTTTTCTTACAGGAAATTTTTCGTTGACTCTGGGAAAGATATAAATCCAGTCATTCTCTCCTGCTTTGGAAAAAAAACCCCTCACTAACTAGTCTTTAAATAGAAAACAAAAAGACAAATATTAAAATAATATTTAGAAGGAAATAGGCAAAACTTGGGGCAAACAGATGCAAAGAGAGCCCTTCTCTTGCCAATCTATAAGCATAACAAAAAATGTAATAACAAGCAAGAGCAGAATGGAAAATGGTTTCCATTGTTATCAACACACATTACAAAACACGTGAAATTCAGAAGTTAGAGGCCTGTACCTGTGCAACAGTGAAGATACTGAAAATACAGGGAGTAAAAAGTGCTCAGGAAACTTTGGAGACATTTTATTTATTGTATTATAATGTTCTTTAAGTTATAACAAAATTAAAATTAGTAAGAATTTGCCACTGGCAACGATGCCTTCACCATTTTAACACTTCTCCTGCTGCTGATCGATGTGATGGATCACGGAAATAAATGACAGGTTCCAAATTATAAATAAATAGAAAAAGTGGTCCTTTTTGAGGACAAGAAATCAGGATTTTGGTCAAAGCCTTTGCCTGAAAATGCAAATCGCAGCATCAACCTTCTGTTTCAAAAGGGGAAAACAAAAATAAAGACTTAAGACCAATTAAAAAAATTGTTTAATATATTTGAATGTGCATTTCAATTTTCTTAGAAGTGTTAACTTGATGAGAAATGACATAAGGAGTTCATGTCAGGAGATGGACTTGTGAGTTTTGGGTAGGAAATGGGCACCACATGAGAAATAAAGGAAGTGTACATAGCTGAAAAAATAAAAAATAAAATTGTTCCCTCTAGGAATCCTGCAAATTTTTTTTTTCTTTATTCCACGTTTTCCAAGCATCAGGTACAAAGTATTTAAAATTAAAATAACTGCTCATAAACTACCAAGCAGGACATATGTGACTCCCAATAATCTCATCAGACTGAGCTCTCTGGGTAACGAAGCAGAACTGATGACCAGCTTGGTAGCCACAATTAAACCAAAGAACAACAGCAATGCAAGAACCTCATATATTGAAAACAGGATAAAATGTATATATTGCAGGCTAGAGAATTACCCAGAGCTATTCCACTCCCAAACCTTTCCAAGGGAAGACTGTCCAAATTGAAATTCGTTTAATGTATTACCCAAAACACTGCTGTAGTCTTCATTCTCAAATCACTAGGCTGCAAGGCTCAATTTTTTCTTCTAAAACACATCAGAGCAGAAGTAAAAATCAGGAATATGTATTTGTCCCAACAAAAGCTAAAAAGCTCAGTTCTGTAGTTTTTACTCAACAGAGAGACTGGCAAAAGGAGACCTACCTGAATGAAGGCTACAAGAGCAAGCCCACAGAATTTAAATAACTTCCTTATCTATTAAAATATAAAAACTTATAATAAAATTGTGGCCATTAAAATCATAGAATTAATCTATATTGTGTCTTTACAGTTTTGCTTCAATAATAGAAGTAAAATAGATTAAGGTTTTAAAAGCAGTAATTTTGTTGCTCTAAGATTCGGCTCTTGCATTTTTATGCCTCGATTAAGAATTTCCTTAATTTGCTCCTTGGTTCAGGTACGCCCCAGCCTCACAGGCTGACCACACAAAGACTGAATTAATTCAAGGGCTTTTTAATAAACCTCAGAAAGTTTTTACAAACCTTGTAGATTAACCATGAGCCCACGAAGTGGAGATGAGGATGCAGACTCTGCCAGCACCTGAGGCTGAGATGGCATATGCTGGAGAGGGCTCCCTGTGTGCCAGGCAGGCACAGGAGAGCATCTTTACAAACTCCGAGATGCTCAGATCAAGTCTCCGTGGTGCCAACATCAAGTCCAGAAGTTCGATTTGTGCAGAATCAAAGTTTTAATGCAGCAGGTCCAGGAGAAACCTCCCGGGAGGCTTCAAGTGGAGGAAAAGAAGAAGGGAAAGATTATGCACAATCAGGGAGCAGAGGAAAATCATAGACCTGATTTAGGATGGGGTTACCTTTGCATCAGAAACCGTGAGGAAGGTGTACTGGGAGTGAGCGATGGATGATATGTGAGGAGGAATCAGCTCTGGGAGCCTGACCCGTGAGGGGAGCCATCGGCCCGAGCCGTGAGGGGAGCGATGGGCCCGAGCCGTGAGGGGAGCCATCAGCCAGAGCCGTGAGGGGAGCGATTGGNCCGAGCCGTGAGGAGAGCCATTGGCCGGAGCCATCAGGGGAGACATCCACCTGACCCGTGAGGGGAGCCATCGGCCCGAGCCGTGAGGGGAGCCATCAGCCAGAGCCGTGAGGGGAGCGATTGGCCTGCTCCGCGCTGGCAGCAAGGCCTCTGCCACCACAATTCCCTCCAGGAAGGTTTTGTCTGTGCCCCACACAAACCGTTCCAAGGCTGGAGACTGCTCTCAGAGTGCCACAGATGCCCCTGGGCTGTAACACCATTGCCAGACGTGTGTCAGCTCCGAGCTCCGGGCTCTGGAGCACACACGCCTGAGGAGCTGAACCTATTCCGGGGACATGGGACTCCAGCACACGTGTCCGTGGACACAAAAACCAGCAAGTAACAGCAAAATCAAATAGCTCAGGGAAGCAAAGCAAGAGGCCTCTATATAATTCCTGGAAAGGATTTATAAACTATATAAACATGGATCATAAAGCCATTGGCAAACAGATACGAGTTATTTCTAAAAGCTGCTTAGTTTAGATGTCAGAATTTAAAATTCTGAATGAACCGACCCTGCTCCTCAAGACACCTAATTCCGTGCCTTGGGAATGTACTGGCTGTTCTTAGCAGAGACTTGACTTTTGATCCTTTCCAGCGCTTGGATTCCTGTCCAAGGATAGGCTCTCAAGTAATCTTATGAATGCACTTTGAGCTAAATGTCCAGATGAAAGATTTTCGCAAAAAAGAAGCTTACAGCATCTGGCCACTCTGCTTCCCTTCAGCACAGTGCTGAAGGACTTAAATGGAGATATATACTGAGGGGTCAGCACCCAAAGTGTAATATGCATGGCAGGGAAGCTTTCCATCACTTGTCACATGAAGTCAAGTTGCTATAAATCTTGGGAACAAGATGGCTTTTTCTTCCCTCTGTTTTTATGAGAAACAGGTTGCTGATAATAACTGGTCTGACACTTCGACCTATTTCCTAGTGAATTTTGCATCAGTAGGTTACTGTACACACTCTGAGGGGAGAAGCTTTTCCTCTCAGAACTGCAGGATGGATCTGAGGCTCACTGTGCTTTTCTGCTGAGATGCAGAGCTGTCAGCAGTGTTAGCACAGAGCCAGCCAGACCTGCCCACAGCATGAGGGCTGGGATCCTAAATTGTCCACAAGGTACTCAGCTTCTGGGCAGCTCCAGATGTTACTTTTGGCATTCCTTGTATGTTTTTTTCCTATTGAAGAAGCTCTTAGAACATAAACCCGCTAAGGCACAATCCCAGATTTCTCTGGTCACTCAAAAAGCAACCAAACCAATATTGACATTTCACAGGGTGTCAGTTCATACATCATTTTGTTCTGTTCCAGAGAAAGGACCCCCAGCTCTAAATCCAGCCAGCAGGAGAAGATCAGGAGATCAGAAAAATACCTGCTTGTTAGAGTGCCTCCCTGTTATCCAGAGGCACAATTCCCGTTCAAATGAATCAATAGATATCCCATATGGGAAATAAGTAGATAAATGGACTTGGTACTAGAGATCCATCCTGTAGTGTGAAGCAGTGCAAAGTTTTATTCAGGGAGAACATCTGTATTTTGTGTTTCTATAAGTTTGGGGAGTTCAAAACATCAACTACAGAGAAAAAGCAAGTAACAAGAAAACACAAGTATGGTCGTAATGAAATTTTGAAAAATATTTCACCTGTTCCAGAGTAGAAAATGGCAAGGGAAACCATGTCATCACTATTACTTCTGTTATTTAACCAATCTATTCTTTCTAATAAAGAACCACGAGAAATAAAAAACCATTGATCTTTATTTATTGACTTCCTAGTGAGTATAGTTAAAGTTGACACGAATCAATCACAATAAACTTAAAAGGATAATACAGCATAATATGACTCAAGATTGTACTGCAAGTTTAATTACTGAAACTCAAAGTTTTAGCACACATAGAAGAGAAATGTCCAGTTAATAGTATTCACATGCACACTGTAAAAGGAAAGGGAAATTCTTGGTGCTCGTAACATTTTAAAATGTTTTCTTAGCCAAAGCAAGTAGAAAATACTGAAATGTGAGGGGAAATAGGTCTCTTTCTGAGGGAATAAATGGCTCTTTGATTTCCTTTTCTCTTCACTTGTTGCCATTAATTTAAAACTTTCCAGGCATTCTGCAGGCAGTAAAATGGGCCAAAATATTCCTTGCTGTCAAAAGTAAATCTGGTTACAGTTTTGCTTTAAAGATGGTTGGCAAATGGCAAATGAACATGCCAATAAAGAGCACTGCTGCCTTATGCTCCTTAAACATGGTAAACAAGAACAAGAAATCTTTTGAGATGAGGGAAAGCAACACTAAAATCACAATTAAGAAGACAAATCCAGCTGATTTCCATGGGCTGTGGCCCTGGGAACAGGCTGATTGCTGTGGGATGTAGTGGAGGTTTGTAAAACTGTCAGTGGCTGGAGACAGCAGCAAAGCACAAAGGAAACTGCTCCTTCCTTCCTTTTTAGAAGGATCCAGGAGAGCAAATGAAATAAAAACATGTCATTCAGAACAAGGACATATTTGGGAAAGGTGGAGGGAAATGATGTGGAATTTCTTTTTAGCATCATCTCCCCAGCTGCCTGGTGGTGGTGACTCCCTTCAGGGCACCCAATATCAACCCTCTCTGAAGGACTGAACTGACTCAAACACTGGAATAGAAATGAAAATAAAGACAACCTTGCCTAAACCTCAAAATGGAAAACATAAAATTATATTAATTGGTTAATGTCATCAAAAACTAATTATCATAGCTATAATTTTCCTACCCAGTCCTTTTTTCTCCCTACTGATAAATAATAATTATCTATTGGCTACAATAATGTGATAGTCACAAAAGTACAATCTGTGGAGATTTAATTGTAATTCCTACAAGGAAAAGTTTCTCCTTTTAGAGGATCCAGTGGGATTTGCAGTGTTGGGACCAAGCTCTGCAAAAGCATCTTTGGGGTGAGCACAGTCCTGGTAGTTGTGATGTGTTACTAAGGACACAAGTGAGACCAGGGGTGTGGGCTGAGCTTCCTCCATCAAGGAACACTGGAAAAACACAGAGCAGGGTATTTAACTCTCTTTCCCAGTGCCCTACCCATGGAAATACCACAGTGAGTGATGTGGGGTATCTGTAGTTTTCCCTCTGCTCAAAACCCACCATTGCCTAAGATAAACAGAAACTTCAGCTTTTCACCACAATGCAAATGGACCTTTAAAATACAAACAGCACTTAGAGCGGGCTCAAACTTCAGCAGCCAAAGGGGACATTAAAGAAATTCCTGGCAAGAGCAAGTGCTGAGTCATATAAAACTGACAAAATAATATGGGCAGTTATCACCCAAATGCATTATTTATCACTGAAACCCATTGACGCCTGTGCTTACACAGGAACCCTCCTGTGATATTGAAGGCCAAAATGTCTTCTCTCCCTAACAACAGCGTTGTATCTTTGGCAACTCGAGCAGGGACTCGGAAAATCAATAGCACTTCATGAGCAAGGTCTCGGGCTTCTTCTTTTACGAGGATTCTGTCAATGCAAGTGGCCATTACTGTACTTTAAAGGCACGATATAAAATTGCCTCAACAAGATATAAGACACACGGTTGGAAAGAACCTGGGGAGAGTATTTTAGTCAAAGTTAAATAGTTTCATCACGTAATTACTTCTATTGGCACATCTCCAGCTGGAGACACTCATGCAGGGTAGAGGCTTTCTGGGATGGGGTGGGGAAATTGGAAGGGAGGGCTTTCGATTGGGCTCGGGCTGAGCTAAACAAGGTCAAGCTGCTAAAATGGAGCCACAGCCAAGCACCAAGACTATTGACAGCAACACAGCAACAACAAAGTTGCTGTCTTTTTGTTTTCATCTGTTTTTTTTTTTTTTGGAAGATAAGTGATCTGAAAGTAGTTTTAGTTTTATAGCTGAAAAATATGTCATCCTGATTTGCAGACTGGTAATTCATTTTCTAAGGACTGTTTAGAATTTATTCAGGGGGAAAAAGGAAGCCGTGCTGGTTCCTATAACTGATTCACATTATATGACAAAATTTAACTTTTGTGTTTTATGGGATTTTATGAATCCCACTAAAACCATTAGCTGGTTGTCTCTTTGTGATTAAATTTAACCACTTATGCAATACTTTAAACTGATGACAGTCTCGCCTGTATTTATGTTTTCTTTTGTTTAAAATGCACGTCATTGCAGAGAAAAGAAAGACACTTCCACCGATTCTCTGGGAATGAGGGAAAGACAGTATGAGCACCAAAAAATAAAATCACAAAAAACCAGAAGGGTTAAACATTTTCTGCATGGAAAGGGCCACCCACAGCAGAGGTATTTTCCTGAAAAGACTTTTCAAGTGCTAAATACATTAATTCCGTGACTCAGCGTCACTCCCAGGGTTTTCTACCTGGGTTCTTTGTTAAGAGTGCTCCCTTCAGTCAAAACCTCACAGGTTTGGGTTAGAGTTCAGAGCAGGACACTGCCATCCCACAGGGCAGGTGATCCAAGACTTGCTTGGCCTTTTGAAGCCATCTCAGAAGGCTTTGCGGCATCCCCACACAGCCTCATTTTATTCCCTCAAACATATCAGAGCTGTTCTCGGGGTCAAGCTATAAAAATGCTGCTTCAGTGGCTTGGAGAACATAATTCCATGGAGTTTCACCCCGGAACACTGGCTCAGGCACGCCTGGAACCACACAGGGTCAGGTGTTAGGTGACGTGGCCATGAAGGAGCCCCTCAGTCGGGGGACATCAGTCACTTTGCACCGCTCGGGGTGGGAAGTGGAGAGCAGTCCTTGATCCTGGCTGAACCCACAGGATTGATGTGCTGCACCCACAGGACAAACCCTCTGCTTGTGTACACGTGGAGAATGCAGACCTGCTACGTAGGGGTGAGCTTCCCATATTAAATTGCATTTATGAAGCTACTTTGATACCTGCACTTGTCCTCTAACCTGCTTCACTTGGGTTTTTTTCCAGTTTCACATAAATGAACTGCTTCCAACAGTTCCTTGCTTTTTTTATTCTGTAATTAGCCAACGTGTGGTTTAAGACAAGAAATACTTAGTCCTAGAACAATGACAGAAGTAAAAATGAATACTGTATCACCAGCAAAGCCAGACATAGGGTTTCTGACCTCCATAAAAACCCCTTCCCTCTATTTCCAGGGAGACACTCTCATATATATCTCTGCAAGCTATGTCAAGGCCTCCTAGAAATTTTTCTAATACATTCATTATAAGTTCTGCATCTTTCTCTCTCTCCAAGGTGAGCCACTGCCTTTGGACTGAGGAGCTAAAGGGTCAGGAATATGATAAACGCCCTTAAAATGATAACTGCTTAAGTGGGATATATTTAACAAATCATTGCATTTCTTCTGGAGGCTGTGATTTTCCAAACTTCACACTCACAAGGCTCTCAGAGCCCTGCACCTGAGGGACAGCAATAGCCACAATTACAGGGAGCTGAGGCTCTCCTAACCAGGATCCATGCTAAATATCATATCACAAATTGCATGAGATGATGATGTGTTCCTGGAGCTACCAATTTATAAAATAGTAAATTCTATTTATTTGATTTTCACCTTTTCTTAGAGGCTTCCAAAATACTTTTTCTTAAAACACATTTATTGAAACATTTTTGTTTTCACAACCCAGGTAATTTATGTCTATAAGGCCTCTGGATTTCCCCTCCTTGATTTCTGTCAGACTGTCCCCTCCATCTAAAGGCATTTCACTTCCTAGTATGGATCAAGATTATCAGCATGTGAGTTCTGGGTTGTTGCACAGCCACAGAGAGGGAGGAAAATGCAAAGAAAATGCTCATTAACATAACAAAAAGCAACATATCCCAGCTATGCACAAGGATCACCTAACACTACATTACAGAGTGGATTTGGCTCATTAGAAAAGAATAAAAAATTAAAATTCCGACTATTTATGCCACTTCTCATTCATTTCAGGTGTTATTTAACCGTGTGCTTTGTACCCTGACTCTTCACTTAACAACCTCTTAAACTTTTGAATCCTTGGGTGGGAATTTGACATCACACCTGAACATCTAAGTGCTGTTTTCCAGGCACTACAAGAGCACAACATGTTAAATAACCAGCCATTAATGTCACAAAATCAAGCTTTACCATACATTTTTGGCATTAATTTTATAAGTACCATAAAACAAGCCTTTTACTGGGTAGTTTTGGTATATAATTTCTTCCACAAGAAGAACAGTTTCTGTATAGTTAACACATGTGGCAGGGTAAGGAAGCATAAAAACAACATCACTGTAAAATTCATACTAAATGATGGAAATAATAACTGGAATAAGTGTAATTTGAGTAGCAGCCTGAAACAACAGGCAGAGAGTTGAGCAGTGCTAAAGCAGACAAACTGCAAAGGCAAGTGGTCAAACCTGAGGTGTGAGCAGAAAAAGGGGAGAACTTTTCAGTCAAAAATACTCTTGCCATGAAGAAGGGAAGTATTTGAAGGAGCTGGTGTGACACCACTGCAGAAATCTCGTGGATGTGGAGCTGTGGGGGACGCAGCAGCTCTTAGGAAGGGGGAGAAGCTGGGAGGGAGCTCAGGTATGGACACCTGGCCATCTTCGAGTGGGACCAGCCCTGTAATTTTGCAAGTAGAACAGCAGGATGTTATTTAGCACAGGTGTCTCTGTAATTGTGGGAGCGAGAGAAATCAGTGCTCAATGGCCCACGGCCTCCCCCTTCCACCCGTGTAATGCGGCAAAGAGCCTGCATAGGGGAAGGGAAAAGTGGGAATCTGGGAGATCCACATCACAAAAAGCATTGTTAGCCACTCACTGACTCTCCTGGGTGACAAATATCTATTCAAGGGCTGCAGTTTCTGTTCCAAACCAACGTTCCTCAATTGGGAAAACAGATAATAAATGTAGCACTTCTGTATTTTTGGATTGGTGTAGCAGGAACCATCTTGAAATGTTTCGGTTTCTTTCAGAGGTAATTATGTCCTCCACATATAAAGGTATGGTTGAGACCCATATCATCTTTCAGGCTTTTTCATTCCAACTGCTGCAGTTTTAGAAACAATGAAAGTCCTTCCTGAGGACAAATGGCATGAATAAGTCAAAGAGTAATTTTAAGGAGCAGTGTGAACATCAGTATGTGGCAAGCCCACTGTATTCCAGTTCTATCCTTCCACAAAAATATGGGAACCCACAAAACTCCAGATTGAGAGTAAAAAACTTCATGTTCAAGGGAAGCAATAATTCTGCCATAAATCTACAGGCAGGAATGTCACAAAAAGAGGAGAATTTGTTTACTCTTCCCATGGAGGATTTTATTCTCCCTTTCCACCACTTAAATAGCTACTTGGGAAAGTCAAAATAAAATATTTAAAGGATTAAGAAGAGGCAAACGAGCTCTCTAGGACATCAACTTACTCACACACACGTTAATAACTTGGGATTGATTGAGTGATGCTACAGTAAACCAAATATGAAATAAGAAACAACCAGTGCCAATATCCACCTGGATTCATTCCTGTCCATCACCTGGCAGGTCAGGATTGACACACAGCTAATAAAAAATACCCCTCTTTTTGGAAAATTTAGTTAAAAATTCAAAACCTAATGATGGTTTTGCTTTCTTATTAATCCTGGTTCTAAACTGTGTTTGTTAAGGCTACATGCAAATATTCCTGCCCCTAAACCCATGTCAAATATATGAGTGGGAATCAAATATAGGATTGGTAATCCAACTCAAATTGCCATCAACTGCACTTCCACCATGGAAAGACTCAAACAAGAGGGATAAATTCCAGCAGGAAGCATGATCTGGTTTAAAGACAAGAGGAGGCAGTCACATGCAAACACCTCCAATGCCAAACACACTAAAAGAAATGTTCAAAAACCTCAGTAGCTTCTAAACTTATAAAAATTGAGGAGGAAAACCCCAGAGTCAATCAGTTTATCTGAAAACATGCAGCATTTCACAACACAGGCCAACACAGTTCATTGTGCATTTAAAGTCTTTTAAAATTGATTTTTTTTAAATATTTTTTTCTAAAAAAGAAGGCAACGAATTTGCTCTGTATGTTCTCATCCTCTCAGATTTCGGAATAATTCCCCTCTAACAGCAATTGGACCCTGCTATGCAGATCAATTAAGAAAAAACACTGTCATTATAAAACCCCACACAGCAGAGCAACGTGGGGTTTTGCAGTATATAATTGTGCCAGCCTCAAACATGCATTAAAGGCAGCCATGGGGAAGCTGACCATGCATTTCTTCTTAAAGACAACCAAATTATCCCAAATTCTCTTAAGAACTAAACATTCCATTTAAAATATCAAGTGCGAGTTAATAAGATACTTTTTCAAAATCGATAATTCAGATTTTTTCAATAAGTTTTCTATTAACATTTCCCCCATCCCCCTAAATACCATTATTTTTTTCCCCAGCTGTATAAATAGTCTTATAGAATATGGCCTGAATGAATGCACCGTTCAGAAAACAACATAATTACAGCCATTTCCAGCAAACTGGGTGCCAAGAAAGTTACAAATTAATTGAAGGTTAGCACTGAAAATTAAATCCTAGTCAGCTTGAAGTCATTTTTTAGGCTAGTTTATATAAAATTAAATAGGAAGTTCAGTCTTCCAGTGTTCCATCAGCTTAGTGGAGAGATTTTTAAGGTTCAGCTGAACAAGTGGTTTATGCTGTTCTGTCATGTGGAAAACCCTCCATTTCTCCCTGTGGGCATTTCTTCTTCTCAGCCTGTTTTCCAGGTTCTCCAAATGGAGAGAGCAACACTCCTGGGTTCTTTCCCAGTTCTAGATATGGACTCACTCCAGAAGAGAGAAGACCCTATTAAGGTTCATTGCCCCCAGTCATGAAGTCACAAGCACACACTTCTCTTTTTGACTGTTGTGTACCTCCAAAATGTGATGGCTAAAAAGTTTTATTCCTAATGTAGAAAAAGCAGGAAAACATAAATCAATTAGTTAGAACCCACAGTTTCAGGTATTTCAGGTCTTTTCATGGGGTCCAATCACAAAAGAATAACAAGAAGGAAAGATTCAATATGCCAACATCAAGAACCTTAATTAAATTCCCACTGTTAGGTCAGAGAACCCAATAAAAACCACAATAATATTGAGAAAACTCCTTCCATCCATCCAGCTTAGAAGCAGCTATGGAGCTGTTGCCTCCTTGTTTCTTTGATCATCCCTTTGTGGAAGCACAGCATCTGGGGAGGAGAATCAGGTGGATTTTCACGCCCTAGGAATACATCAGATGGGCTGGCACTTAACATCTTAAATCAATTCCCAGAGTTATCCAGAAACTTTAGATGAAATCCCAAAAGCTTTGCTGGAAAGCTCTGCCCACACTCCCTATGCTGGGCAAAACACTCAACCTCAGCCATTAATCTGTATTTTGCCTGTAAGGGATACAAACATGCCCGTGGTGAGAGGTAAAATCCAGGAGGCTTTCCAGCATGGAGAAATTCAGCTTTTGGTCCAAGGAGGATCTGTTTAGTTTCCTTCTTGTCTCCCAAATCAAAGCAGCTCCCTAAGGAGACATCCTCTGCTAGTTAGATTTCCCACTCCCTCCGGGAAGCTGCTAAGCCCTCCTCATCCTAAATGAATTTAATCTTTCATCTCCAAGCTCCCAGGGAACTGCTGGAACCATCAAACTGAGAAAGGACAACTCCTGCCTTTCCTCCCATTTGGCAAACGGGTGACAACAAAGTAACAAAGCACCTCGGGAAAAAAGCTACCAGAGGACACCAAGGAGGCAGCTCTGAGGGGCCAAAGCATTCCTGGGAGAAGGGAGAAGGCAGGGCTGGATGTCTGCTCTGTGGGCTTTTTATTCTTGTGTATCAACAGCTTCACATTAAGGGCATAAAGGAAAATTTTTCTCCTTCCCTGCTCCCACCTCAGTGCCCAAACTGACTTCTACACCCACCTGCTGAAGGTACAAGACAACATCTAAATAAAGAGAGTCTCAGTCAGAACTGCCAAAGCAAAGTGCAAGCATTTCAGATCTGTTTCTCCAGTGAGTTACAATTAGTCCAATATTCAATTGAAATATTCTTGTTGAGCCTCATTAGCTTTCAGGGATTTAGAAACACAATTGGGGAAGCTTTAGGTCAAAAGGCTGTTCCACAGGAGGCCTGAATTTTGAAAACATTCCTGGCAAATATTTTCTGACTAATACTCAGCCTCTTCATTCTCTGTTTTCACTGCTCTTTTTCTATCCACGAAGGGTATATAAAGGGCATCTAAAACTTTAGTCAATAGATCCATTATTATGATTGGCTGAAAACCATAAAATGCATCCATCAAGCCATTGTGTTGCATCTTGTGTTAAATTATGGTGATAAATAGTCCTTTTTTCATGACGTCACCTACTCAGCTATGCAGAAATCCATTCCCTGCTGCCATTATGCATCACTCAGGCTCGTGCCAGCCTGCTGCAAAACCCTCCCCACGCCACGGCCCTGCAAGGCTGTGCTGCTCTGCCGAGACAAATATTTTCTGTTGTTTTTATGTCCTATTGTGAAACAATTGTTTTTCCTGGTTCCCGGCGTTACCCCAAGCGTGCAGTAATGTCCTCAGCTATCAGCTCTGGGCATTGTAGCTCATGTACTTTTAATTGTTTACAACTTGCATCAGAACTGGATTGAGTCCATTTGTACTCATATTGTTTTATCACTACAAGATGATACATTTTGCCACCTTCTTCTAGGTCAAAATTGAATCCTATGGAGAGCCTTTGAACAGAGAACTAATATTCACAGGAGCTGAGCTGGGGATGTATAGCAATTTTATTATTATGTTTGGGATTTTGCTTTGAATTTAGACAAATCTTTCTTGTATAATTAGATTTCATAACACTTGAATTACAGCTTACAAAAACAACAATGAACAAGAATAAAAATATTTGGCTAAAATTACTTTAAATCAAATGATTGCCTATGAAAACAAAGAACACTAGCAGCTTTAGGGTTTTTTTCCATGTTTCTTTATTATTATACATCCATCTTATCTTTTGTTTAAATAAATTGTCTTTTTCTTCCCTCATTTAGTAAAGAACAGAAGAGACAGGATAAGTCGGGGACAGCTTTTCTAAGATATTGCTCTTACATTTTGCCACTAACTGAAGAAAATGAGGGATGTATTCTAAAGACTGCAGAAACACCTTGCATTTACAATTCTGATTTAAAATTAAAAAACAAACCCAAAATTGGGCTCGTTTCCTACTTATAATGGGAAAAGTATGATGTGAAGGAGAAGCGTCAGAAGCAAGAACCAACAGCAAAACCATCCTATCATTTTCAGGCTCACATAATCTTCTTTTCTTGTTATTATCAGCAGTACAACATAAAAACAAAACCAGAGAAAGCAGGTAGCACCTCTTCTTACACAGAAGGATCTGCATCACTTCAGGCACAAAAAGCAGCTACGTTTTTTTCCCCGTTTCTCTCTTTGGTGTTTCCAACACTACTAAATGTTGAATTAAGCCTGGGGGAAGTTGGCTTCGGCTCAAGGTAGGAACAAAAAACCTAAGGGATGTAGTAATGATCCTTCTCATCCCCTCTGAAGGAGGAACGGAGGCTGAAAAGAGCTGGACTTCTGTCACAGCTGTATCTGAGCAAAAACTCTTCCATGATGATGCTGAAAGAGCTTTCCAGGTGCTGGTAAACACAGAGACACCTTCTCCTTCTCCTACTGGTTGTGGATGGTCCACATTTCAGCACTCTAAAAAAAGGAGAGGAGGAAGGGAAGGGAAGGGAAGG
>VZRF01001858.1:283203-453736 GCA_013396875.1 Vireo altiloquus | reverse complement strand
AAGGGAAGGGAAGGGAAGGGAAGGGAAGGGACGCTCTGTGCTCATCCGGACCCAGGAGCCGAAATGTCACCTGCCAGAGCTGTAATCACCACGTGCTCTGCAGCAGTGACAACCCGAGTGGTGGCACTGTCCCACCTGCAGCTCAGCGCCTCCCACTCCTGCTCCAGGATCAAACACATCTCCACCTAATTAGCTGGAGAAAATGAAGTTCTTTCACCTGCACGGCTGAAACACAGGAATAGAGTGAGCTGCCCCCAGGGAAACACCAACCAAACGTTTCTAGACACCGCTGAAAATGCAGAAGTAGCTTGGATCCTGTCTTTGGCCACAGTCCTGCTTTGCTCTTAAAGTACTGGGTCCAAAAGGTCTGGATCTGGGCAGGGATCCGGATAGGGAAAAACCCGGATTGGGTCTGGGCCGGGATCCCGAATGGAGGAAAACCCAGACTGGATAAAAGCCTGAGATCTGCAATGAAAAAAAAAAAACCACGAAAACCAGACTGGGTCACGACCAGGATGTGGAAGGGGCAAAACCCAAATTGGATCAGGCTTGGGATCCAGAATGGAGGCAAACCCTGACTGGATTTGAAACAGGATCGGGAATGGGGGGAAAACCCGGACTGGGTCACCGCTGGAATACAGAGTGGGGGGAAAACCCAGACTGGATTACAGTTGGTATCTGGAATGGGGGAAAACTCAGACTAAATTGGGGCCACATTCGGGAATGGGCTTGGTTTTCCCATCTTTAGGCATAGCCCTTTTTTGCTCCTAAGGCACTGGTTCCAAAAGATCTGGGGGAAAAGAAGCTGAAAAGTGAACATTATCATTGTGATATTTTGAAGGGATTCAGCTGCTGAACCAACCCCAACTGATTATGCAGCAGAACTTAAACCTAAAGCTCCCCAATATCCTAAATCCTCATAATAGAATCTGCAGAGCTACTTAGTGGAAGAGAATAATGCCTTGTGCCCCTTTTTCTCTCATTCCTGTTGCAGCTCTAACCTCCGCCCTGTGTCATTACTTTTACTGGTAAATGATGAAAGAAGACACCGTGCAGTTCATAAATTGGATTGGCTTGGGAGGACTAAATACCTAAATATGTCTGAGCACTCAGCGGAAAGATATGAGGTGGGAGAAGGAAATTTCCTTCTAGAACCCCTAGAAAGCCAAGAAAATGTAGAAAGACAGCTGAAGTGCTTTTGGGGAATGCAAATTGTCAACATAATTTTCGAATTCTTTTCAAATTCAAATTGCAGCTTCTGCGGAGAGCTGCTGTACAGTACATAAGGTACACTTTGGGCAGCGTCACTGGGAACATTTATAGAAACTTCCCTTTTTTCCGGCCATTGAAAAAAGTAAAGCATAAGTAGGATACATTCAAAGATGATTTGCAAAATTTTGGCTTTTGCTTATGTAAGCAGACTGTCAGCTGAAACTCCCCCCCAAAGATGCTCGTAAAGCTTTACACTTGGAAATTTGCTTGAAGAGCCTGACCAAAAGAGAACGTTTGGAAAAAATCCATGCTAGGAGAACAACGGAAATTTGGTTGAAGCTGAATCAACACGAATATTTAATTTGCGTTTGATACCTCCCAATTAATATTAGCAATGGAAACCTGCTGTTTAAATGCTGAGAATAGAATGGGGATTTGATCAAATGGGCAATAAAAGGTGGGGTTTGATGCGGGATTAGTCCAAGAGCAGGGAAGGACCTGGCAACTCCGAAATGACCAGTTATCATGAAAAATTGTAACCAGAACTCTACCAAAACTTATTTTGCGAATGGCATTCAAATCCTAATTTTCAGAGGCGCTTAACACTTGTTGAGGGCACAAAGGGGGTAGGACTGTACAGAAGAATTGCCCACAGAATTTGAGTGGTTTTACACTACACCTTTGTAATTTGTACTTTCAAAACCTGGTTATAACAGGGTTTGGTTCTTCCCTGTCTCATATACCAGCTGCTGCTGACTGAGGCGATAAATACCCCCTTGGAGAGTGTCCCATGAACAAGCAGTGATTTTCCATTTTCAGAACACCACACAGCCATTGCCTTCCTGAGTGTTATTTACAGCTCGTTGTGGAGCACGTAGCTATGCTTTACTTTTCCAAGGGATGTGCTACTGCACCGCGGAGTCAAGTACACTTGTCTCATTCCACTGACTTCTGAGGCATGATTTCTGTGCAGCGAGGGATATATTTATCCCACTGCCTGCTGCCCACTGTATTTACCTGCTAAGCGTCCATAGTACGAGGTGATAGTATCTACAGCACGAAGTGATAATGCGCTATTGTGTTTCCAACAATCCAGAGTGCAATGGAATACACCATTAATTCTGATAGGTCTGTGAGGACACCTTTGAAAATGTTTTAAAAGACAGATTAGTGTCTCATCAAGGCAGAGATTAAGTGAAAATACTTTCAAATTTGTCATGCAGAGTGGTATCTGTTGGGTTATTTATTATTTCATAGCGCATGCAAAGTAATAGATCAAATACACCTTAGAGACTCCTCGGAGATATCAGTGCCTTTCGATGTATTTAAATACACTGGCCAGCACAACTGCAGCTTGGCATTTTACTTTCTTCTTAAGACAACAAAGAGGTTTTCAGTGCCTACAGAGACGCTGCAGTTCCCTGCATCCCTTGGCTAGGAAATCCAAATTCCCCCTAGACTTGTCCTCACTGGGCTGAACTGCTGTCCTATAGACGGTGTTGCATCACCCGCATGTCCCCTGCAGTTTAAATGTTAGACCTGGCTTGGAAAGGCTGTTTTTCCACTGATTTCCATTTCCCTCTAATTGCTAGGTTCAGCTGGAACGCTGGGATGGAGCTGCCACCAGCACTGACCTGGGCACACCAGCGCAGTTCTCCTTCACACGGCTGAGCAGGGCAGCGGGAGGGACAGAGCCAACAGCGAGGCAACGGGAAAAGAACTTCCTTCTCCCTTCTCCCTTCTCCCTTCTCCCTTCTCCCTTCTCCCTTCTCCCTTCTCCCTCCCTCATCTGATTGCACATAAGCAAGGATGGGAAGTGATACCACAGCATATTGTTTGCAATATGCTCTCTTGGCCATAGGGAAGGGAAACAGTTCAGGGATTCTTTTAAAAGCACTTAGCATGACATATAGTCTTTATATTTTGCTTGGATGATGCTTGCCTTCTGCTTGTCTTACTTATTTAGGTTTCAAGTCCTCTTAGCAAGAGTGTTCCTCTCAAATACATTTTGCAAATCACTGCCAGTGAACAGTTTTATTATAAAATAATTAAGACATTATTAACATTCATCCTTACAGCTTCCCACTCTCCTAACTTCCTCACCATAATGTTCTGCTGAAAACACAAAGTTCCCTACCACAACGCTTGCCTTTCTCCAGATACTTTGTCTGAAGACAATTAAAGAAAATCAGAATGACAATGATTATCAAAGGCAAAAGATAATATCATATTCAAAGAACAAAAATAGGATATGAGACCTCAAAATATCTTTACACAAATATCAAAGTTAAAAAGAAGGAAAGAGACTTAAAAAGAAATTATTAAGTAACAAAAGGCTCTTTTTTTTCCCTGTGCCCTTCAGATCATTCATGGCATTCTGATTTGAAAGGAGGATGACAGAAAGAGTGGGAGGTTGTCTGAAATTTTACACTGGAAACAAACAGGTGCAGACAATGAGAGAATAAGTGTGCTGAAAGCTGCAGTTCTCTACTAAGAAATGTTAATGCACAAGTCAAACCTATCGAAGGGGAAATCGCCTCCCACAACAAAGGGAAAATGTAGATGTGACAGACAGAAAGATGCCAGGCAACAATCAAAGAAAACAGATATCTAACCTAGTTATTCAGACATGCAGTATAACTCCTATTATCCTCCCATTATTATGAGGATAGTGGCATGTGCTGGAAAGTCATACACAGTGTCCCAGGACACACTTGAAACACAGCAGAGAAGCTCTCGACTTCAAGGATCCTATATTCAGTCTCCAGTGAAGACACAGGGTGAGATATTGCAGATCTAAAGAATATCATATAGTTAAAAGCTGTCAGAGGAGAAAAGGGGAGATCAGCTGTCTGGAGAGATAAGCCACAACACAGGCTCGCCACAGAAATATACAGAAATTAGGGCTTAACAAGGTTCCCACACTGCACACAGCTACACATCTGGCACATAAAATTTGTGCTCTCTATATTTACGTCTGTATTTTCTCCCAAATGCTTTTATCCTAGTTAAATGAGCTTTCATTTTGGAAGGAGGACATCTAGTCACTTTGTCATTACCCCTAATAATGTGAACAGGGAACAGAATTTGTCAGTCCTGCAGTGGTGGAAACAGCTGGTGTGAAACCCTCCAGGTTCTCTTTGTCCAGCTTGGCAACTGCCAGCACAGTCCCATTGTGCTGTTACAATCACAGTCTCCTTAGGAATGGACACACTTTTCCAGAAAGAAGGAAAGACTGAGGAGTGTCATTTAAAGGGTAAGAGAGAACACAGTTCTCCTCCAGCACGAGGTTTGCAAGGGTGAGAATGATGGTAAGGAAGAGTGTGCCAAGCTTTAGCTGCTTCTCTTCTGTTTTTTCATTTATGGGTTTATTAATCTCTTACAATCTGGATTTCAATGAAACCTTCCGTTTTATTCCCCAATTTTTGTCCTTGTAGGATGATTCCTTTTAATGGCTAATCTGGAGGTTTGCTTGTGGCTTTGACCTCACTTTTCCACTTTGGGATTAGTGCTACCCACCGAGCTGCACCTGATCAGCTGCACACACTGACAGATGCATCCCCTGAATGAAGCAGCAGCTTTCCCAGAGTCCCTTTTGGGCTTGTTGGGAGAAATATTTTGGGATGGCCCCCTCAAAGCACTCTGAAGGGAACAGAAGAAGTTTAAATTTTAATTGCCCAGTCACAGCACCCATTCTTACAAACACCTTGTCCAAACATGAATCCCGAAAGGAGTAAAAAAAAGGATTTTTCATGTCCCCAGAATCCATTCCCCCATAAAGCTGGAGGGAAGAGGACACACACTTCAGCCTCATACCTCCACAACACTTTGTAAAACAAACTGATTTCTCTGGGAGGGTTGTTGCTCTCAGCAGCTTTTCCCCAGCCTTTCCTTTATTCCAAAGCCATTTCAGGTACTGCACTTTGCACCTCTAAGTGCAGGTTAGAACACTGTACAGCAGCTACATTTCAACAGCAGCACACTCAGTAGACAAAGATGTGCTCAGAGCTTCATGAATACATTCAGCACTTAGGAATTGGGGAGAGAGGAGCACAGGGACATGGATTTACTGTTTGCATTCATTTCTGGCCATGAAACATTTTTCTCTCATTTCAAGAACTGTATTTGACTAGTTTGACATGTTGAAGATCCAGCTGGAGAGCAACACCAGATGAGACCATGCTCACCAGCAACAAGGAAATGTCTCCAGTGCACATTTCCTTGCCAGTGGTTTCTAGGAAGTGACAGGCGGCGTGGGATCCACGGATCAGCTGCCTCATTGTGCTCATTCCACATTCTGGTGCTGGAGAAGGCACGTGCTGGGAACTCACTCACCCCACTGCTAAGGAGGTCAGCACCGTGATAGCAAACAGGAAGATTGTCCCAGGAGGATTGGAGAGATGGGAGCAGAGCTCTCCCCACACCTCACGCAGTGCCTGTGCTCAGGGTGTGCTGCTGGGAGCAATGCTGACCACTCTTTACGGAGCCAGGAATGCTCCTGCTCTGACTCCAGCTCTGATGAGAAATTCAGTAGTGCCAGGAGTGTTCCTGGGCACTGACACAACACTGCCTGCACTTAAGTTACCAGCAGCTTGGACCAGGGTCAGCTGCTGTTCTCCCAACATTTCCTGGGTCAGGTTAGGACTTCATGTATGGAAGGGCAGCTGCCATTCCCAGCTGGCAATTTACAACAGGACAGAGGTAGCTAAATGTCTAAATGTTCCAGAAGCCAAGATTCCTGTAAATGAAAGGACTGAATGCAGGGGTGTGGAAATCTATAGGGCGACTCTCTGTACCCCAGATCTGCTCTCTTCAGTTAAATATTAGCTTAAAACTAGTAGCTTAAAAAATTCAGATTCATATTCAAGGATCAAAGCACCCTTTGCATTTGCCCTTTCTATCTGGCTGTCCACCCCATACACAGTTTGGAGTCTTGTCCATCACTAGGACAACAATTTCCAATTTTAGACATCTGACTTCCCCTTGGTAATTCTGAGTGGGTGTTCACATAGGTAAATCTGAACTGTCCTCTGAAGGAGCCTCTCTCTCTGTCCACTAAATATTTATTAATGAATAGACCTATATTCCTAATTTAGGTATCTGAATTTGATACTTAAAATTAAGCAGACTCAACCCTTACTAGAGTTCTTTTTGAGGTCTTGACACTGCTGGTGGCTTTCCACAAAGACAAACCTCACTGGATCATTCTTCTGTTAAGTAATCTTGATTGTTGAGCAACAAAAAATGTTCTTCCTCTTAACTGTGCCTTTGTTTTGCAGGATAAAAAACTCTAAATACAGGTGTAAATTATATCCCTATCAAGGCTTTTTGGTGGAAAATTTCAAGGAAGGGTTTCCCAATGAGGTTACCAAAGCTTAACACCCTCATCTTTCAGCCTCTGGGACCCAGTGTTTCTTTGGCTAGGAGCCATTTTTTCCTTTTCTTTTATTCAAACCTGTTCCTTGACTCCAAAGAGCTGTAAGAAGCCTCTGCCACTCCTGATTCTGTTCCCTTCTCAGAGCACACAAGGACTGGCCCTGATCTGCACCCAAGTCTGCCCATGCCAAGGTCCATCAGGCACTTCAGTGGTGTTTCTGCAGGAGGAAGCTGCCACAAATTCTGAAGCCAGAGGCCAACAGGAAAGGAAAGATGCTCATCAGCTTTCCCAGCTAGTCCTGCCTTTTCACCTCTGATTAGTCAGCTCTTAAATACCTCGGCTGGAGGATGCCACTCACTCCCTGTTTGATTGAGAAGGTGGCTAAAGCTGCCAAGTGCCAAGGGACAAGGGATGCCACCGTGCTTCTGTCTTCTCTGGGTAATCCTGACTGCCACTGATACAGTCACTGCTGGCATCTCTTTCCCAGCTGCCTTAAGCTGCCAACCAGTTTGATAAGATGAGAACTTGGATGTGTCTTTATATCACCAAGAAAAGCAAGGCCACAGACCTGCTCTGCCAAAGCTGCGAGCTCAGCAGCAGCTTCTTGAGTTAAAATACTTTGTATAATGCACAAAAATACACAACTGTTGGGTTAAACAGGAAATTGCCCTCTCCCTATGGAGATTTCCAAAGAACAAATAATTGCTCAAGACAGAGCAGTGAAAAACTCACCATGCACCAACCTGAAACTACCTCACTAGTACAGAAGAATTACCTTCTAGATTCCATGGATTCTTTCCAAGCTGCACAACATGGTCCTTCTTTCTAGAAGTTATTTTTAATTAAATATTTCTAAACAGTTTAAAGATCAGAGTTACATTTACCAAATCTCAAATTGGGAAGCTGGCCTCAAATTTCCCTGCGTGGTGGATCAGCTTTAGAGGACAGCTGAGTCCCTGAAACAGGAGTTTTTCTTCTTCTGTCAAAGTCCCATACCAGATAAAAAGAAGTCTGACTTGCAGTTTTAGTTTTTCTTGTTGTTTATTCAAGTTGTTATCTCAGATTCAGAAAGCTGTCTGACACCTGGACTTAGCTCTCTAAATTTCCCACTGCAAAAGCCACGAGACTGAGAACACAGTGCTCTTTTAAAAACTTTTCACCCAATTAACTGTTAAAATATACTATATTTATAATTCTGTACCAATAACCATCACCTATTTGTAACATGTTTCCCCTACCTCAAATCTATTCTGCCAATGTCTCTGTGCCACTGTCACAGCAGAAAATGGAGTAAAAAAGAACTCTGAACACCACCCAAAAACCTCCATCTTGCTTCCCTTTTACCTCCATACTACAAAACCCAAAACTACAAATTTCCACCCTGTGAGAAACTAAACTATAATCTGTCTTATATTTTGAATGTTCTTAATTCATCCATAAGTGTTGGAAGCTTTTCCCATGGGCACAAATCAAAGGCTGTGTCCTCTTGGGCTCCCAGTGAGGGTCCCAGACCCCCCAGGGCAATTTGAGGGATTTTCCAAATACCTTGGACTCCAACAGACAGCAATGGCAAAGTGGCTGCGAGTGCCCAGAAATAAACAAATAATAACTAAATGTGGACAAGCAGTCAGGATGTCTGTCAGGGATGTGCAGTGCCTTGGGTATAAATCAGTGTAGCTCCACTGACTCTGATGACACCAGGGCAGTCGGAGGCAGCTGACACCGAACTGTGTTTGGGCTGTTTGTACCATCACAGCATCATCAGCTGCTTCCCGGGGTTTGCCTTGCTCCTGGGGGCCAAACACATTCCCCATCTGCACCTGAGAATAAGCACCCAAAAGGAAAGTTAATCTATCTAAAAAGTGTTCATCTTTTTGTTTGAAATAAGGTAAATGAATCCAGATTGGTGTGGTTTGGTTGTTTTTTTTTTTTCCCCAAAAGCAAACGTGGGGAGTGATTGAAATTATTTTTCTATAAAAAGAGAAAAGGTCAAAATTTAAAACTTTTCATTATTATTTTTAAAACATCAGAATTCTCTACTACCAGTCCAGCTGGATAATGCTTCTGAGATGGTCCCACCAGCTATTTCTCCCTGCAAATCAGGGGACATGATTAGATCCTGCCCGCTTCGGAAATCTCCTCTCTCCTTATTGTCATATCAACAAAGATCAGCAAAACTGCTACACTTGGAATCCCTCTCACATAAACAACAGCAATTGTTTTAGCTTTGTGTTCCACACAGACAATCCTCAGTTTTGGAATTTTATCCTTTCCGATTCAAAGACCCACTTTATTAACCTCCAGAGGGTCTGCCCAGGACCATCTATTTTAATTAAGCAATTCAAGAGGTAGGCAGCTGAAGGCCAAGGAGCCTGGGTTATTATTGCTATGATCACTTTGAAAGAGTGTTATTCATTTGCTGGTGCTTGCTTGTTGCATACTTGCTTCTTTTATTGTTTTACAAAGGTGTTCAGAAAATATGAGCCAGTTTTTAAATGTTGAATAAATCAAAATTAACAGCTGTGTGTTACAGAGGGCAGAGGCAGGGATGGGCACCACAAACACTGTTGAGGTCTGGGCACCATCCTGAAAGCTTTCTGGTATTATATGAACAGATGAATAAAGCAAATTGCATGGGGACCCACAAATTTCTCTTATTAGGATACACTGCTGGTGGTTTGATCTCTGATCACATGTAAAAACAGCTCACAGGGTTGCCAAACTTTAAGAACAATCATTCACTTCATAAAATACAGAGAAGAAAATACAGAATTACTGGGGCCAGAGCCTCTTGGGCCTCCCAGAGCCATGGGCTGAATTCATCTTTCCTGAAGTGACCTAACCTTTGAAAGTCCCATGCAGGAATTGTTTGTTGAATTACAGACTGTAATGTTTCCCCTCAAATGCTGTTTTCCTTAAAAGGTTTCTCCCTTTCTCCCTAATTCCCGTCAGAGCCATGTTCTCTGACAATTCCTTCCCAGTGGTAACACCAGTTGTGCCCCATGTTCTCTTTGGCATGTGAAGAATTCACCACTTCACCTTCATGAAAATTTTGCCCCAATTTCCCATTTTTCTTGTGTTCAGAAATGGAACCTGTGTTTGGAAGCACATTCTGTATCTCATTTTCAGTGAGTTACAAGCACAGAGCATTCCAGCTGTAATTCCTTCAGACTGTAGCACCCTGGCTGGGATCAAATGAAGCAGACAGGCCATTTGACATAACCAGCAAAGCCATCCCATGCCCACATTAACACATCCTTTTTCTAAGATGTCCTTTGACAAAAACACCGAGGCAAATGGTGGGTAAACTATGCAGGTTAGAAAATACCCATTTTGTACATTTGTTAGGGGCCTTTTAAAAGAAAATGTGCCATTATGAGATAATAGCTGTGTCTAAGGTTCATAAAGGAGCATAAAGAAGTGAGGTGTTCAAATTACGTTCCTCACTTGCAGTGTTTCTGCTTAACTGGTCATCTATCCAAGACTCCCGAATATTGCAAAGTAGATTTTAGCACCACAGAAATGACTGGTGATGGCAGCAATGAGAGAGCAGCAATGACAGACTGTCCCCAATGAATATTCCCCCTAATAAAACCCCACTTAGAATCTGTGCTCCTCCCATGTTTTCTCAAGGCATCATGAATCCAATCCACTGTAAATCACTGCAGCTCCCAATTTAAAATGGGTAAGGACCACTCCATGAGTCTTTAAGGGGAGCTGGGTTGTTTTCATGCAACTGTTACACAGACATGCCAAGGGAAGAAAACATTTGAAAGGCCAACTGAAGTAGAAAAAACCCTCATAAATAATATCCAATAAAACTCAGGTGCTTGGAAAAAGCTCCAGAAGCCAATCTAGTGCTCAGGCCCATGGACTCTGTAGGTGGCACTGGGAAGCTGGGAACACAAGGGATGTTCACTGTCCCTGCATTTCAAACTCTGCTGGAGGACCAGGACTGTGATCTGAACAAATCAGGTCTGGAAACACCACTAACAGAGCTGAGGAATTCTCTGTTACCTCTCCTACAGCCAGGGAGGATCCCACACGGACCACAGCCCATACAGACCCCACAGTAATGCAGTGGGATTTCAGGGATCTGCACAGCCCCGGGATGCAAACTTAGAACAACAAAGACATCAAACAGTTCCATGTAGCAGCTAAGGATATTTTTCTCTCCTGTCTCTTCCACTTTCCCCTCTCCAAGCAGGATCTGGTCCCTTGTTAGGCATTTTTGACTCTTCTCAGGACTGAAAATCTTTGAAAAGACACTTTTCCCCCCCCCCAAAAAAGCCTTCCAACTGCTTTGCTCTCTATTTAAATAAGAAATACAAATATGATAATATAACTGCAGACTAGGAATTCAATCTTACTCTGGTAATTGTGTTCCTTATGTTTCAAAAAAATGGGTAGGGCTCAAAGACAAGTCTTTGGAAAAAGCATTACAATCCTACAGGGGCTTATAGATAAAATCACATGTACAATTTCATGTTAAGTAATAAAGAGTTAATGGTAATTAAAAAAAACACATGACTTTAGTAATCGCTGAATCATTTTTTTTCATTCAGCACTTACATTTAGAGGGGTAGGTTTTTTTTAATTTCACAGAAGCTTTGCTTATTATTAAACATTTCCGAGAAGGTTTACAGCCATAAATTGTGGATTTTTCTGTATACAGCAATTCTATTGTTATGACTTAACCTAAAGAATACTAAATTAAAATTGATTTACTAAATAGGTTAAGGATAGCATACTTATTCAAGATTTCAACCCTATTTCATGCTTAGACAGGCAGATCTTAATTATACACAAAAGAATACAAATGTTATTAGCATGATAATAATTATTTAGAAGTCGTCCTCTTTAAAAAAAAAAAAAAAAAAATTAAAGCAGTATTGTCATTCGTGCAGGCACATTTTTCAGCAGAGTGACAGCTCCGCTAGTCCTAGATATGTTCAAAGAACATATACAATATTCAAAGCTGTGCAGCCGACATGTTATCAGGATAAGCTGGAGTAGGTACTGCCAGCACGGCACTACACACTAATCATTATGTCCTACCCGTGCTACGACATGCAAATACAATCCTTTGTGACATTTTGTCAAATATTTGGAGCTTTCTGCACTTATCGTGGTTCCCTTTGCACTCATTAACACGCAGCCACCCCGAACTCGGCTTGTTTGTACTTGGGTTCTTCACCGGGATAACACCATGACAAATTAATGAAAGGCAAATTAAAGATTTAAGTATTTCCAAGTCTGACAGAGGAGGCGAAGGGCAGCAGAATTTAAGTTTGCCTTTGCAGAGGGGTTTCCTCCTGCCTGCTGCAGCTGTGCTGTGCAAGATGTAAACATTGCATAGAGCACCCAGCACACGACACCCTGGATAAATCAATTTATAGGTGCTGGGTTTGCCCAGCCCACGCTGCAGGTCAATACTGGCTGTCAATGAGCCCACGTCCTATCAGGCTGAGAAAATGTAAAAATGGCTCAGGACTGAACACTTGGCTCCCGTACAAACGATGCATTTCTCAGCATTGATTTGCCAGAAGTGTTTCTGTTGTCTTGTTGCTCTAGGCTGGTATTTTTAATTATTTCTGAGACAAATGGAACGTTCATACACAGAAAATCTGTAGGGCTTCTTGTCAAATTAATAAAATAATAATGAAAGTAGTCATTTTGGACTGCAAACTGTCAAAATACCTGAAAAGCTCTACAGTAATCTACATGCTTAAGCAAACTAAAATGCTTCCCCATGTTATTTTAAATCCTAAGTACAACGACATAAAATAGATTGTATAGTGTCCATTGTATACAATGACACCTACTGTGACAAAACCGACTATGTTTAATGACCTTTTTAAATCTTATACCTAGAGTCCATAAAAGCATTGTAATTCAGTTGTAAAACACACTTTAATAATCAAAATGCAGCTGTTAAAATAGCATTGCTCATAATTCTAACTTCAGGCAATTTTTTTGTTTTTAATGCAGAAGAGCAGACCACAGTTTAAAATTCCTATGAGGTCACTATTGGCCATTACAGTGTTTTTTTGCAACTTAATAATAGATGTTTTAAAGTTTAAGTGCAGCCTCAGGCACTCATAAGCATTTATTACAAATCGCTGGTTGCCTCCCTTATGCAGAGAGGAATAACATTTACATACAGTAGCGCAGATTAATAAGATAAAAAATTTGAAAAAGCCGTCAGTCAGGGAGTGAAACTGGTGCTAATAAAGCCCACTATATTCTTCGGAAATATCAAGCCGTCTGTTCCAATATTTTGCCATTCCCCATGAGGTATACAAATCCAAATCAGATAAGACTCCAGCAATGCCAAAGACATGCTGCTCTGCTCTCCAGTGGCATCCAGCTGAATCTTTTATTTATCTTCAGAGCAATTGTACATTCTCGGGTACTAAAGACTGAAATAAACCAAACATCCCTCATCTGAAAGTTTCATAAAAAGGGGCCCCACTCCTTCCCCCGCTTGCTAACCCTGATGAGTGGCTACAACCTGGAGTAAAGGGTGTGTAACGGGAGGCGAGGTAAAAGCACCACGTCCTGCTCTGCATTAACGCCATGCTCACACGGAGCACAACACGGAGGAAATCAAATTGCTTAAGCAGAGGAAATCTAAGTAGCCTCACACTTCCCTGCTTTCTATTAGACAGAAAACTCAGGAGCTGGGCTGCCAAAGGCATTAGGAACAGCACAGGTCTTGGAAAAAACAGCACACACAATGTGGCATTATGATTAAACTGCAAAGGTACTTGTTAGAACAAATCACTTTGTAAATCAAATAAACTGCAGCATAAAAAAAGAGTGTAAAATCATTTCTGCACCCTTGTAATGCCAATAATTTTAAAAGTATGGCATTAAGGACAGGAAGTCGGGAGAAGACCAATCAGGAATTTGTAGTAAGATTTCTCCCCTAGATAAACCACGTTTATTTACACAAGTATTTGTGCGTCTCTCCTCCTGAGCAGGGCTGTGAATTGAAGACAAAACAGAGATTCGGTTTCCTTCTCATTTTTCTTCAAGAACGCTGTCATATTAACATTGAATAATTACAAAAAATTCTAATACACTGGTGTAATATTACCTTTTGCCAAATTGCATTAATCAAAAAGTGAGCCCACTGCAATCAAGTAATTAAGTGTAAAAAATTCGGCAGATTTGCATAGCCTGTGTGCCCAGGATTGTTTGCTGTGCTGCCGTGGCTCCAATTCCTGGGCTTTTCTGTTTTCGTTCAGTTGCAGAGATGCCAAGGTGAGGAAATGGGAGTAAAGCAGTGGATGTGGAGCAGGGAAAAAGTGCCCAAGCCGGGCTGAGGAATGACAGGCACCTTGCCTGCTCCGAATGTGTACACAATAAAATAAATCCTGCTTGACCTCCTCAGGAAACCAGACTATTGTTCACCAGGAGAAGTAGTAAACACGGCTGCTTAATTACACACAAGCAAGCACTCGGGTCCATCGGGCTCAGGAGACAAAATAAGGAGTTTCTTGTTCTCCTGAGGGTTTTTTTTTCAGGGGGGAAAAAAAAAAGTATACATAGTAAAGATCATTTCAGGTATATATTAAACTGGGTAAAGTCAGAAAGAGCTCCTTTGTATAATGTCACAAAGCAACCTTCAATGCTAACAGAACAACTGCACACACAATTATTTTTATAGCCTTTTGTCTCCCAAGTTTATTTGAGAGGGGAGCAAAGGTTTCTTTTCCACATCAGCACCTGAACTTGTAGAACTGCTGTGCCCCCCAAAAATTGTGAGCTGGGGAGAGGAGCCTCGAGAGAAGCAGGGGAGGATTTTTGAGGCTGTTTTTGTTGTGTGAGGGAGCAGGGGCTGTGCAGTGTGGTGGCTCCCACCAGCCTCTCCCGGGCTAGCTGTGAATAGTGCCCATTTTGAGATTAGGAGATTAGGTTATTCATCACTTGAGATGCTCCCTGCTGTGCTGCTACTATCAGAGCGCAGCCAAATCAAAACATCTCTGGAAGGCATTTCAGAATAATTGAATGCATCATAATTTCCCTATTAATACATATCTCATATTACAGATTATGCATGAAATGTTCACATTATCTGTTACTTTTTGTTAACGTCTTGCTCCTTGCCAGTAAATTTAATACACAGAGTGAATCAGCATGCCATGATGAAGGGATAGGTTACTGATAGCCATTTTTTCAGGATTCAGTAGAAAATTAAAGTAAATCGATCATTTTATAGCCCCACTGGAATGTCTACAAGGGCATGTTGCTAAGCAAATGGTAATTTAAATGTACTGTGTAATTTTTCTAAGCAATTTACTGAAAGCAGATTTTATTTCTCACTTACTTAATATCAGATGCTCTTTATCTGTTAGTGCATGATGTATCAGTTATAGAAAAATTATTAATCTATGGTTTAATCAAATGGTAAATATACAGCGATTTGACAGCCAGTATACATATTAAGATGTCTTAATTCACGTGAATTACAGTAAAATCACTTGCTATTATCTTAAAAGACACAGGATGATTAAATTACATACATAAAAAACACAGTAAGTTCCAGGTAACTCGGCATAAATCCTAAAGAAACAGTAATCCAGCTGTCTATTAAATTTCACAAAACCCAGCAATACTTGTCATTTACACTTTATTTCATTTTTTTACATGAACAGATCTACTCTTTCAAAAGTTATCGAGCAATGGGGAACACTGCACCCATTACAGCACCCACAGAACCCACCCGGCTTCAAAATGAAATTGTGGAAATGAAAATTGGGAAGGGATTGCAAAAAACACCATGAATGTTTCAAGGCGAGTAATTAGCAGCTGGGTGGGAGCTGTGCCCAGTTTATACATTCAGTGCACATATAGTGCTTTTAACAAAGAATATTTAACATACACCCAGGTAACTCCTCACCCTTGTTTAGGCAAAATGCCAGGTGGCTTTCAGTGCAAATTCTGCCTCAAAGGCAGGAAGATCAGGTTCATCTGAGTATTTTAACTTTAAGAATGCTTCCAAGTATGAGAACAGTTTAAAAAACAAATAAGGCCATCGAAAATAATCCCTCTCTGCCCCCCCAGCCTCTAAAATGGGCTTGATGACAGCCTTCATTTTTATGAAATACAAAGAAGTCTCCATTTATCCTTCAGGTTCCTTAGAATGAATGTAGGGTCCTCCTACTGCTGATGCACAAAATGTATTATTGTCATTAATGAAAAAGTTAATGGGCCATTTTCTTATATATCAATTTACATTTTACAATTTGAGTATACAAATGATATGTACAGCAGAGAGCTGATTATTTTTGCTCAAGGAAATAGTTTTAATGTGTTTTATGGACATCAAATGTTGTGAATAATGATGCATCCACAGAATGCAAATAGGATGACAGTTCTTGTGCTGTGATCAACAGTCCTTGGATAAAAGGTCTGCAGCGACAATAATATTCTATGGAGGGTCTGAACAGTAAAAAATGGGAAACAAGAGGATACCATGATGTTCAAAATGTACACCAGGAGAAAGATTTGAAATTGTCACTAACAGCATTATTCCACAAGTACAGGGGAATGGCAATTTCCAAGTGAAATACCCCCCCCAGTTTGGGAGCTTTGCCAGCAAATGGGTCATCTGGCTTTTTTAAATAGCTTTTTTTCTCAAGTTGAAACTTGTGTTTTTAACCAAATATGCTTATCTGGTGCATGCCCTGTGTTACATGAGGCCAGCAAAAATTCATTAGCAGCATCTCGCAGATGTATGAGGCTGTAAATCTCCCCAGACAGCCTGGGCAGTGGGAGTGACCACACTCCATCACGGTGCTGGGAGCAGGGTGCCATCCCTCAAAACATCCAGGGGCTCCCCACGACTGTCTCCATAAAAGGCAGCTTTTCCTAGAGCAAGAATTTCACTAATTCCCAGCAGGAGGTTCCAAAGGGGACTGGTTGTGTCCGTAGGACTGAAGTCATCAATACTTTTGGGACCTAAAATCACATGGAGCCAAATGCAGGGGAAGGATTTAGAGCAGCTGCTTTGCACCCCAGCTCTGCACACCACAATTCCCTACCATGCTCATGAGGAAAATTCCCTACAATATATTTGGGTCCTATTTGAAAAATAAAGTACATGATACATGATCAGACAGAACTAAAATATTCAAGTGTTTCCTTCCACAGCACTGGGTTAATTTTCACCAGGATATGTTTGTGGATTGTTACCAGACCTGCAAACTGTTTTCTGAGTTTCTCACTATGGCTACAAAAGGAGGTGAAATTATTTTTAAAATAAGTTTTAAATTGTTTATGATCCAGCAATCCATGTTAAAATGCAACACAGGATTTTTATTTTTCTTTTCCCCCAAATCTAGCGCTGATAAACAAGCTCTGCTGTGCCAGCACTCCTTGAGTAGTCTAAGATTTCAAGATATACTTCAGTTACAGTGGCCTGTGTAAATCAATCTTAACCCAGGGTATTGGAAACAGAGTTACCCAAAAGATATTCAGTTCATAAAGTGGAGGGGGGGAAAGTAAGACCAGATGTTGTGGTGGGTTCACCTTTGCTCCGTGTGCTGTGTGCAGTGCCCCGTAACCACTGGCTCTGTCAGCAGTGAGGGAGGGAGTCTCAGGCTCACTGAGGTTTTTTCAAAGGCATTTTTGAAAAAAAAAACCAGAAAGCATGACTGGTCTGAGGCTCCTCCAAAGGCTCAGATGTTGCCAAAAGACATCTGTATGCCCCATTCCAAAACCTACACAATATTCTGTATAAAAACCCTGCCAAAGTACTTTCCTTGGTCTCCCTGAACTCCTGGGTGTTGCACCTGAGCACAGTTGCAAGGAGAGAAAATACAGAGTTATGTCAGTTCATTGCTGGGTGCCCTAATTAAAATCAAGGTGATCACTAGAGCTGTACGTGAACTGAAATCCTGTGCATGGATACAAATACAGGAATTGGGGTTGGGAAAGCTCCAGGAAGCTGCAGTGGGCAACTTCAAACACACATCTTCTCCTGTTTTCCAAAATTCAGGCTGATGACAGAGCTCTGCCCAGAAATCAGAATCATGAACAAATTTAAGTGGATGCCATTCAGCTGATAAAACCTGCCAGATCGAGGGCCTTGTTCTCCATTTACACCTGAGGTTACTTCTCGTGAGGGAAATGGGACTGAACTCCCTTCAGGCACAACCCCTTACGGTGGAACACGTTTGGAGTTTGCTGGGGGCACTTTCTGTTTGATTTGTGTAGCAGGAGGACAGCAAAGCTCTTGGCCACCTTTGGGTGCTCTCTTTGCACCCAGAACTTGGGAGGTGCACATCTGTCATTCCTGAGCCTTGTTTTTAGGAGACCAGTGCTGATTATCCCACGCTGGCAACAGTGTGATTGGGATGAAATCTATCCTGTCACATCAACAACGATAAAACATTTTTCAGGCTGGGGAATCTAATTAAGCATGAAGCAAACCATCAGCATTTTGGGTGCTGTGGAATCTCTTCACCATTATGCTAAATCTCAATAGTATTTTAACAGCTTTCCACACAAAACACCACCCTGGAAGCATTTTCACCATACTTTGAGCTGATCATCTGTACAAAGCCAATGTTACATGAAGTGACAATTCAGTGCCATCACCCCGTTCCTTTAATTAGCATTTCTAATTTCTTCCAAATCCTTCCAACAAAACAAAGCTTCTGATCAGAGGGAAGGGCTCATCTGTGCAGCACTGCCTCAACCCAGAGTGACGGCCACAGAAACGGAATAGGGCACTTGTCTGCTCTGAGCTCCAGGTGTTTGCTGTGACACATCCACGCTGATCCCATCTCCAGTGGAACAGGGAGACACTCGGAGCTGGAGCCTCTCCCGTGCACGGAGCACGAGGATTTCACCCTGCTCTCCTCAGAGCTGCTCTGTGAGCACCACTAACACAACCCTGCCAGGGCAGGGACTGCAAAACATGGATTTTAGAGCTAGGAAAACACAGAGAAGAAAAGAAACATTCCCTCAACGTAAGGCAGGTTAATAAAACAAAAATGTAATTCTCCCAAACATGACAGGCACAATCTTCTTTTTTTTTCCTGTTAAGTTAGCAATCCATCCTGAAAGATGTAACAAATATCCTGCTGCACATCGATGCATTTTGTAACAATACAAAACTCCCACTAGCAAAAACACCTGGAATTTGTAATCAAGAGTAAGATTTACTGCATTTCAGGATATGTGCATCAAGATGCAACTTCTCCGAATAACACCAATAATTTTCTTTTTTATCATTCTGTATCAAACTAAAATTAAACTGTGTCAAGGAAGCTGGGAAAAAAAAAAAAACCACAGAAAAATCTGATGAACAGCTTTTCCGAAATATTGATCCAATCCTGATCACCCAAACACCTCATTGATATAAAAGGAGGGGTAGGCAGGCACTCTGTGGGTACATATTTCTTCTGAAGGCACTATGTACTGGGAGGATGTTTGCTTTTAAGCATGTGGTAAAGTGTTTTGATGAACAAGGATAAATACAGGTTTGCCTGCGTTGAAATGAATGTCGAAATGCTTTTTTGGACTGCAGGTCATCTTTATGTTTACAAAAATACAAACAGCATCTATTTCTTTTCAGTTACCTGCTTCTTGTTGTTTGCTATTAACTTCCTAAACAAGATCACAGCACGTTTGGTGATAAGAAAAAAGTGCTACTGTAGATTGAAACTAGCAAAGGCAGCATCAGCCTCAATAAAAGGGAGCGTTTTGTACAGCATTTTTGTGGTACAAAAAAAATTATTTTGAGCATAATCTTTCTCGCACTTAACACTCCAAAGATGTTCAGTTGTGAGGTGGAAAAGATGGGATTCAAATTTATGAAGGTAAATTTGTTATTTAAAAAAGCAAGGATAAAAGATCATGCAAATCAGAGGCTTTGATTGGTATCTCTATTCTAGGAACTGATTACTAAAGCAAGGAACTGAAGTTGGCCAGATATTTATTTACCTGTTAGCCAAAACTCCTCACTTGCTGACAAGCTGAAAACTCAATGACCAAAAGCATCCTGTAATTCCTGTGCTGTAATACCCAGGATAAACCTCCTGCCGTGTGCCAGCAGCTCAGTTCTGGTTTGCTGATGTCCAGCCCAATTCCTAATTTACTATAATCCCCCTCCCCCTTCTAATCTAATTCGAGTGTTGCCAGTGGAGGTGACTGAAAATAGGTTCCTTTTCCTGGGAATTCTGAGCAATCTCCCTGGTGGAGCTGGTTCACCACCATTGCTTCCTAAGAAGCCCTAAGAGATGTTCTTCCCTGGAGCAACACGGGTTTGTACAGATACTCTGCTTAACCTCCAAGCTGTAGCAGAGGAGTAGTAATTTTTGAACAATGTATTTACTTAATTGTGCCAGTGGGTATCATTTGCACATTTTGCTTTCGGTGGAAATCATCTCCTTCATTTTAAAGGTGTAAAAACTGAACCTCGTGAAGGTTAAACGGCTTGTCAAGAATTACTGTAATCCTGATTCTGACACTAACTAGCTGTGCCAATTTGGATTTGTCACTTCATTTCTCCAAGCCGCTCCTTCCCCATTTGTAATGTCACTTCCAAACTTTATTTAGTGGCAAAGTGCTAATGTAAGTGCAAAGTATTACTAATCCTGTGTGCGGCAGACATTGGGATGTAATTCAAGATCTTCTGGCTCCCAGTCCTGTGCTTAACTCCGTAGATCTCGAGATTGCTGAGGACTGTCTTCCCCTTTTCCATCTTTTAACAAAGGGTTGGGGGGTTCCCTTGTGAACCTCATTAGGAAAAATATTTCTGCCAATTTTAGGCGACTTTTATTCGTAGATGCTCTCTGAAAAATATACAACTTTTTAACTTGAGAAATAGAACATAAAGTATTTTGGCCAGTCCTGTTCATTGCTATTCTGCATAATTGGCAGCAGGAGTACATAAAGGCAGACAGAAAGATAGCGGAAACCTAAATGGGAATTAAAGGCTGTTGTTTTAATTGGGCTGGGAAGAGAAAAGTGGGAAGATGTGACCTGCAGCTCAGTTGTTTATTAAAGTCATCATCTCTGTGCCTTAGGTGAAAATCATGGTGCAACCTCCTTGCAGATTTTCACATATCCAGCTGTCTTGCAGGAAGCCACATTGATCTTTAAGCACTGAACAACTCAGGATGCCAAGGTACAGCCAGAACCCTGGGCTCATTTGTTCCACAAAAGTTTATTGCTGCTTTTGATAATAAGTTTTAATTGGGTTGTAAAATTCTTCTGTCTCTTTATGTTCCTCCTGACCTCTGAGTAAACAAATTAACACGTGGCACACATGTGGGATGTGCTACTTCTGTGCAAATCTGGAAAAGAGTTTCTGGGTGTATTTCCCAAATAATCACCTGATTTAGGACCGTGAACTTCCACAAGGAAACACAGACTTTGACGGGATCCAGCAGGAAAGGTTGTCAAACCTGTGAACAGGCTGCCAAGGGAAGTGGTGGAGTCACCATTCCTGGAGGTATTTAGAAGATGTTTAGATGTGGCACTTAGGGACGTGGGTTAATGGTGGCCTTGGTAGTACTGGATTAACAATGGATTCCTTGATCTTTGGGTTTTCCAGCTGGAATGATTCTATGACCCTAAGCACTGATAACCAATCCTCTGTGCCAGTTCTTCTGCAGAAAGCACCTCAGCCACATCTGGCCTGTGCAGGCACCGGGCACGTGACCCTCCCCTGCTCCGGGAGCACCGCGAGCATTCCCCAGGGCAGCGCTGCCAGCTCTGAGCAGAGCTGTGGCAATCTGAGGTCTGCCAAAGCATATTTAATTACAGATAACACTATTTGTATGTTGAATGTGTCTGAGGAAAAAAAAGCATCCGAGGAAGGCTAATTTCCCATGCTTTCATTATAAATGGCTGCAAGTGGACGATAAACACATGACGCATTATTCCCTTTTGGCCTGACTTTTATCAGAAGTTCATTAGATTCTCCTGGCTTGGAGCAGAGATCCTTTTCCAACATCACTTTCTTTGTATTTAGTGTGGAAGGCACCTACTCGCTCTGGCACAGGGCCATGAAAAGATGAGCTCCTACAAAGGAGACCAAAAAGTTCTTTATGGCTGACAAGTCTGTCATGTTTTCCTGCCCTTTAGCAGTCGCTTTAACAGAAGGAGAGACAGAACAAAGAAACAACCATGAGTTTGTTATTGGCCATCAGAGCTGCCATTTGTTTCTGTAGTTAAGCAGCAGGTATTGATTTTTAGGTCAAAGTCACGTTGCATAATTCTCCCATTTCCAGGGCAGAATCGAGGGTGGCTTTGTCCCACCATTTTGTCCTGGAAGAGCCAGGCTGCCGTGCTACAAATCCACACAAATTCCCTCCAGCCCCGTGCATTTCCCACGGCCCTGCTCGGGGAGTTCAGCCATGCTGAAGCAATTCAGGGGGTAGATGTGCAGCTTGCTTAAATTGCCCTGCCTCCCATGGGCTTGGGGAAGCTCTGACCAATTTGCAGAGCAGAGGATGTGGCTCATTGTGTGCAGCAGAGAAGGCTCTGCCCCAGCTCGGTGCAAGGGATCACCGGAGCGGGCTCGGGGAAGGGGCTCTGGGCCTTTGGGGGATGCTGAGGCTCACGCAGGAAAGGTTAGAACTGGCCACTTTCTTGTTTGTTTAACTCCACCAGCTTCCTTCTATGAAATCCTATTTACTCTGCTGCTCTTCTGTGGCAAGGAGAGTAAATATTAGCTTAATGTAGAGAATCTAAGTAACACTGAATGGAAAAAAAAAATAGCAGCAGGAGAGGAGGTACCAAAAAGTGTCTTTAACTCAGTCAGTGCTTCAGTTTGATTATTACTATTTTTTGTTTATCAAGCTGTCACATCTGCAAATTGCTAGCAGGAATAGCGCTAGTATTGGACATTAAACAGGTTTCCTCATGAGAAATGGAGGATGAACCTTTCTGGGGGATGAAAGCATTAACACTATGCCATTTTTAACTGCTGCCCTTCCAAAAAGCAATGGCAGATCTGGAAATTCATCCATCCCCACAGTCCAGTGCCTTTTTCTGGCCACATTCAGCCAGTTCTCCACTGGGAGAGTCACTCATGTCACTTATATTCTGTGACTGAAACATGGGGAGAAGAACAGGGCTGGGCTTGGGTTGGGTTTTTTAAGCTGAACCTTCCTCTTTTCTGAGTTAACCATTCTTATTTTTCTTCCAGCTGCCACCAAGCTCATTCCAGACTAATAGTTTATGGCAGTGGATTAGAGAGATCAGATTTCTTCAAGATGCAGAACAAAAAAACTAAAACTGAAGCGACAAGTTAATATCTTGCTGGAAAGTGCGTTGGGATAATGAGTTGTGATGTAAGAAGTGATAGGCTGAGCTTGATAAAAAGTAAAGAAATAACATCTTTGCCTTTATTTTGAGATTCAGAGGGCCAAGCCTAGCTACTGGCTGAGCAGATGAAAGTGTCAGTGACTTCAGTGGATTTGCCTGTATTTAAATCCCTCCCAGTGGTTTGATCTATTCCCAGTTCCTCACAAAAGCCAAATTTGGTTCAGCAGCGCTCAGAACCAGCACGACTTTGGCCCATCTTAAACAATAGTGAAAAAAGGCACTTTTAATTCAGAAGAAATGCCAGACTTGCTGTCATTCAAACCTGCATTGGTAAACCACTTTCTGAGGCTTTTCTTCCTTTTTGTTCAGAAACCTGCCATTTTTACATTTCATCCTCTTCATTCCAGGAATACCTGCCAATCATTTGGATTCTGCCAGCTTTCCTTTATTAATTGATTAACTACTGGAATAACCTACCAGTATTTAACAGACTTCTATCCCCAAATAATTGCTCTGAAAAAATAAATCTATTTAACTGTTTCATCCTCATTCTGAAACCACATTGCTTCATCTTCCTCAGATTCCCACCAATGGAAGCACACTGTAGTCCAAGCAAACACTGATATTTTGATGTTAAACCCAAAACTAAAGAAGTTTCCTGGGTTTTAAGTATCACTTGACTGCAGAGTTGCATTATTGATGTGCACCTGGCCACGTGAAGTAGGAAAACCTAATGAGAGAGGGCAGTCAAAACTCAGGGAGGTTTGAGGAACAACTATTAATTGACTCTGAAATTACTATTTATTTTACAGAACATCATCCCAATCCTCAAGGATGTGAAAGCCAGGCAGAAATATTCTAAACCCAATTTGGGATTTATTTTTTTTTGTTTAAAACTTGATATATTCCAAGTTTCTTACAGCGCTGATGCTTACTTTGTAAGATAAAAGCTCACTTTAGATCCACATAAATCAAAATAACGAAGATCCTCTTAGGAAGAAAAATGTAGAATTTCTTAATACATAGAACAATGTTTAAGCAGCACAGAATAAGCAAATTCTCACATGGGAACAGCTGAAGTCAAGTCTAAATATATGAGCTTCATTTGAAAATGGCACTTTTAAAGGAGTTCAGTGGTTTCACTGACTAAAAAGGTAGCATGGGGAGTCTAAAGCACTCCAGGGATTTCAGATGGAGTCCCACTGTGGTTTATCAAGTGGGGAATCATAACCTTAAAAGAAGTGAATTTCTAGGCCTTGACTTGCTGAGCAAGGAGGAACTTCTTAGGATGAAGTAGCTCAGGTAGGAACAGAGAAAACCAAAGCACCTGGAGAACTCCAAGGAGTGGTGCAGGATTCCTGCAAAGCCACACTGGAGATCCATCCATGGTCCCTCCAGCACCTCGGGGAAAGAGGAGAGCATCCCAAAGCAACAATAAATTCATTCATCTCCTTTATTACTCTGAGAATGGTACTGGATGAGATCTAATAGTCACCAGAGTGCTTGGAAAGAACATTTTTGGACACATAGACTCCAGAAGTTCCACTTTGTAATAAAATAAAACATGTTTAGCCCTTGGGCACTAATTGGGTATTTTGGTGCTTTGCTTTTGGAATGGTTTTTTTGCTAGGTTTTCATCTTACTTCGACTCTGCTGCCATTTTACTGGGATGTATTTAGAAATGTTGCTCTAAGAAAAAAATCACTGCAGAACTTTATTCTTTATTATCAACTCTGATCACAGCATAAGCAGCATTTTGTGTTACACACCAAAAAATCTGTTTTATTCGTGCCTCTCTACAGTTTAATGTAACCAATGGGACTCACAGGGAAAATACCTATACAGAGAACAATAGGGCGATGAACTAAGTTCACTTTAAAGCAGGTTCTAAGTTTTCTATCAGCATTAATTAGAATTTTCAATGGAATTTTGCTTTATTTTTTTAAAGTGGTTTATAATTATATTTTATTTTTAATGAGAACCAGTAATGAAAAACATAAATAGTGTATCCTTTAATGATCAACACACTGACTAATTCCACTAATGCTGAGTAGCATGTGCTGAAATGATGGATTATCTTAAAATATAATTTTACTAGCTCTGCTATGTAATTTGTTAAGCATTTAGTAATAAGTATGTCTAATAAAATATGAAAAAAATATTTAGAAAATGAACCATAATTTTAATATAATTTTAATTAATGGGAGTGCAATTGCAGTGGTTTAAATTACATTCCCAGTGGTAAAAAGCCTTTCAAACCTAATTTGTAAGCCAAGATGGTGGCTTTAATGACTGGCAGCAAAGTTTCTTCAACAGATTTCATGGGGCATGATCCAAAGATAATAGGTTTTCAGCCCAATGACAATCCAATTACAATGCCAATCAAAGCCAACTTCATGCACTCTAATTATCAGATTTAGCTGTCAGTTCAAATACAAACATAACACTTTTATTTAAATAAAAATTTAATTTAGAAAAAAAGAAGACTTCATGAGTGATTTATTGAGATTGCGAGAGCAATCTAACTTATTTCTCTAGTAATATAATAAAATCAGTCTTGTATTAAAAATGTGAAAACTTTTCATTCTCCTGTATGTGCTGCGCTGTATTATTCAGGAGTTAATTTAAGCAAAAAAAGCATAACATAACATGGCAGCAGATATTTGCAGACTAGAAGTAGGTTAAATAGAGTAGCAAGGTTTCAACGAGACAAAACTCCAAGTGAATAAATGACAAAACCTAATTAGTTTTTTACCAGTAATCAGGAGAAGCTGTGTTAAGACCACAACCCATTTATATGGGTCTGGCACAAGGAATTTATTGTAGCTCTCCTCCCTTTTCCTTCTGCTCCTGTGCACAAGGAGTGTGTAAATGCACAGCTTTTTATTACACACACGGATTTATTTGGATACATGCAGAAGAAATATGTAAGTTATAAAAAACCACAACAAATGTTTCCTTAAAATGAATTTAATGTTCCAAATATAGGCATCTCCCAGCTGAAATAGCCCCATGGTAGCTACTGACTGCAACCTTGCTGTTATTCTCTCTCTCTATCAAAAGTTATTATTTATTAATTAACATCATTATAAAGTTCTCAATATAGGAAGGAAAAGCTAGTTCAGGACTCTGTATGCTCTAATACATTACAGCACAATTACCAATTCAGGCTTGGTTGAAACAGAGGTAATTGTCCTATAACATATTTAATACCTATAAAATCCTGTCTCCCCACAACTACAAGAAATAGGAGAAAAGAATTAGAGAAGGAGCAATTATTATACCATTCTTTAGGAATATGAACTAATTTCCCCTGGCCATTTCCTGCTCCTGGTTTATATCAGCTGCTGGGTGTTTGGCAGCTTGTTGGGTACAGCCAGCACAGCAAAGGGAGCAGATCCTACAGGCTCCCATCTTCAGGGGATTCCAAAAAAATATGTCCAGCACATATTCATTATAACAAAAGGGAGTCCTGTATTAGGGCTCATTGTGATAGGTGCAAATGCTAACAGTTATAACCCAAAGCTATGGAATTAATTCCTACAGCTCCACTATATCCAAACACTGTAAGGAAAGGAGAAATCCTGAATTAGAAGAGCAACTGTTGGCTTGCCTGTGCTCACCTTTTATTTCAATCCTTTATGCAACTTCTGCTATGGCAATATTCTTTGTTATAAACCCCAAGCCACACCAGCCTCACCTTCCTACTACTTTCCATCATGTAATTCCCACTACATTTCATTCCTCTCCCTCTCTCTTTCAAGTGTCCATGACATCATTCTTTGCTACTGCAAGAGACTCAACCTCATGACCACTGTGCAAGTGCAAAGAAAAAGGATTTCAGGAGCTGGAATAAATGGGAAGGAGAAGTACCACATTTGTATGTAATTCTGAGCTGATCATCAATCTGAAGATGGAGCCACCAGATTCCTGAACTCACCATCACTGCTCATTATTGGGGTTCTAAATAGCTCTGTAATCCTTGCATTTGAATCCATAATGACTTCGGAGTTCAGCCAACAAAGAAATATGAAATGGAAGGGCAGAGCTAAGTTCAGCAGTGTCACATTTAAAACCTCTCTGGTTTTAAAGCCAAAATCCAAAGCCAAGCTGCTTCCACCGTTGTTGGCCTCTTTTTCCCTGGCTCTGCCAGTCACCCTGCAGCTCCTCTGTTTCTCTACCAGAAAGCCTCTCCATGGCAGGCACAGGAGGATCCTGGATGCAACCTCAAGGCCAGCTCCTACCTCAGAAAAGATCAGAAACTCACAATTCCACTTTGCCAAGGTCAGCACTTTGCTCTGCTCCCTCCAGCCAAAGCTGGAAGTGAAGAACTCAGTTTTGCCATTCACTGTAGTTGTTTCAGCTTGTGGCATTATCATTATTTGGCTAAGACATTGTTTTTTGTATTTTTATGTACATAACATTGGAAGTTTAGAGAAGGAAGGTAATAATGATGTATCTACTGCACATGGAAGGCTAAAAAGGAAAAGCACAGCATATTTAATATACACCTCTCAGCAGCCTGGGCTGGGCCTTGCTTTAAGAGTCCCTGGATTTTGTTTGCATTCTTTGCCAGATGTAACAGTAAAATTTCCTGACTTAAATATCAGGAGAACAAGAGCCATAATTTATCAATGTTGCTACTATTTTCATTACTGCTCCCTTTATTCTCTAACTTGTTCAGGCATCAATAATTAGAAAGATAATTTTCAAAGCCTGTTTAGCAATTTGACCATGCTTCCATATAGTGAATTTTAAAAATACACTCAATATCATTAGAATTGCAGTACTACCCACTGTTGAGGTTTGGTCAGGGATGGGAGGAAATGCTCTGAAAAATACCTGTTTTGTTCAACTTACCTGGCAGCACAGCATAAAACACGTCATGATCTAAATGTGCTGCCTCCAATTGCTGATCCAATTAATAGGATCTATAGAAAATTAGATCTAGCTCATAATTACATCACTATTAACTGGCTTTTATATTTGTAGTATTTTATACTGAGAAATGGAAGAAAACTTTCTGTTTGTGTAAATTCTCCTGTATTGTCCAAGACTTTTTTTTCCTGCCACGTTACAATTAAGCTGAACATTTTGGAAACAAACAGCCAAATCCTACAAGGCATTAAAAATGTTTTCTGAGGTAAAGCATCATGCCAAAGACAATGCACGGAGGAAGATATAAGAAAGTAAAGCAAAACATGCCAGAAAATGATCCAGCCAAGCTCAATGAGTGGAAATATCTGAAATTCAATACTTCCCTCATCCTCAGTCTCTCCACAGAAGGTAAGGTTTGTTAGGATGCTGAATGAGGAATTTAGCCCTGGATGTTTCATGCCATCCATGCAAAGCTAAGGTGTTTTATTTCCTGAAGACAGGTGAGCGCTGATGCACCACCCCTGTGTGCATTTCATCAGGATTTCACCAGTGTGCAAGCGACAGCACAATGTTTATTATGGTTCATACACTCAACCATCACACGTGCAAAATGGAAACCCACACTGAACTGGGGAGCTCAGAGTGTGGACTGGGGTGCACCCAGTTCCAATGGACACAGCTACACTGCAGCATCTAAAAACTGCTACTGAAAACCATAGTTTACATCTTCAAACCTGCAGATTTCTTCATATTCATAAGGACTGTATGACAAGGATGCCAAATATACAAATTTACAGATCACCAGTCTTTTAGCTTCATTTTAAAAACAAGGTTTGAATGCTGAAAGCAGCCTGACCTGTATTCCTGATTTACAGTTTTTTATTTCCTTGAGGGTAATGACCTTTCACAGAGTAAGACGACTTTTATCAGCCTGAGCTGGAGAAAAATGCGACACAGGTTTATATTCCTACACTCTTTTCTGATTGTGATGTGGATCCAACCCTGCCATCCTCACTCAGGCCAGCAGAATCAGGTCTGCAGTGCCTTAACAGTGGAGATCTAGAGCGTAGGGAATCTGCAATAAGCAATTACAAGTTCTAGACAGGGTGAACTGGAAAGATGGAGGGGGGTTACTTCATTTCATTAAGATAATGCAGTGGGAAAGGTGAATAAGTGAAAGAGTGCATGTGCATGAGAGAAAGAGCTCAGCAAACATCCTTCTTAAATTAGATGGCTCCTCAGTTCTCTGTTACCTTGTTTGCCCTTCAGGACAAGCAGAAAGGCAAAGGAGGATTTTTTTTTTTTATTTTTTTTTTTTAGCAAGTTGTTCTTTCATGGATGCTCCTGGCTGGTAAAGGAAGGTCATTTCTCAATGACTGTTCTTTGAGACGAGCAGTGATCATGCACAGTCTAACTAGGCCACACTCATGTCTCAGCATCGAGACTCACTAATTTGCCTTTGCTCTTCCCCTCCTCCTGCCTGATGCAGGACACACAAGGGAAAACACACCCTCTGCTCTTGCAGGTACCACTCAGTGACAGGCTCTGGGGTGCCAAAGAAGGAGCAGATTATTTTTGTCACAGATTGGGGAATGGAGCCCCTCTGAAAATCCACAGCAGCTGCAGTCTGTTCCCTCACGCTGTGACGCCATTTTAGAGGGAAAACGAATCCCATTGTTGTTAGCTCCCACTAGCTCCAAAAAACAGAGTTATTTTGTGACCTTATCAGTGTTTTGACAGGGATCAATTCCACTCCAGTATATACTATTAATTTTAAACATTTTGGCACTTGTCTTATTTTAGAAGATGAATATTGCTCCATTACACCGGAGATCCAGGGTGCAAATGCCACAGGCAAATGGGATTAATGCTTCTCATCTCAGGTAAAGAAACAAAGCAGGTCAAGCCTGTGTAAATAGGTTTTAAGTTGTTACTTGGAGCCAAACAAAGTTTGAGACTTTTAAAACCAACTGGAGGTTTTAGGAGCCTTTCTTCCCTGGAATGGGAGTTTGGATTGCACTTAAACCCTTTGGCAGCCCGGAGACAGTTGGGCTACTTGTGCTCCAGGTGAAATCTCCCATGTTTTTATGCAAAACCAAGCTGATGGAAATGTAAACATATTATATGCTTGTTCCTTCAGCAAAACAGAGCTTTAGCCTTAGCAAGCCACGGCAGTATAACACATTGTAAAAACAGTAACAATAGCAAAAATTATTAAACATTTATCTCTCCCATGAGTGAACATCTGGCATGTATCAAAACGCTGCCGTGGGGATTTAGCACCAGAACCTTTAAGGTTTTATGCGACAATGCCTAGAGAGGGCAATAACAGAGCATATTCCACATAGGATTTTTAATCACTGGCCTCTTGAAAATACCAAGAGCAGAAGCTGAACCGGGTATCAGTTTATAAATGAAATGTTGGCGTTCGCATTTGTGACGCAGGAAAAAATAGCAGCCCCATTTTTAATTAAGTAAGCAGAAATTTAAAATAAACAGAATACAAGATGTGATATTGCAGATAGCAAACAGATGTGATAGAGGTTCCCTTTGTAGACCTCGCATGAAAGATGCTTTGCTAAGAAGGACTCCTCTGACCTAGAAATGTTTCTGATGGTTTTCAACTCACTACCTCTACAAAGCTTTTTGTCTCTTCACCCAAGTCTTGGGGAAGTTGCATCTTTAATCTCATCTTTTAAAACATCTTTAGAAAAATGCATGAATCTGTTTCTAAATCTCTCCAAGAACTTGAAAGCAACTGCTTGGGGAGAGGGGAGGAGCGAGAGGGGTATGTGGTTTATGATTACATAAGTCTTGTTTTTTGTAGGGACAAGACAAAGATTTATGTAAGGCAAGGGAGGAATGTAGTGAATGATACGGGAGAGGAACAGAGCAAAACCTGGTAGTGGAGATTAAAAGTGCAGGGATCATGTGGATCACGTGTTGGGTCACGAAACAAATGTGCAGGGAGAATATCCAGGGTTCTGTTTGGATTCTTGGTATAACAAGAAATTACTATACAACTGTATAGCCATGTCCTCCAGCAGCACTTCCCTCTCTCCCGTTAATAACTACAGAGTTGGGGCTTTTTAAGTGGAAGAAGGAAAACTTGAAAATTTTGTGATTAATGTTACTATTAATGAGATTGTCCCAGGGCCATAATCTCATGACTAATCCTGTTAGCTTCTTAAATAAGCAGCACCAACAAGTAAATAATTTCTGATTCTTTGGGTTTGTCTCTTTATAATATTTTAAGATCTATTAATACTTTTTGTCAGTATTTAAAATAAATAAAGGGTTCAGCTATTTATCTTGCCTAAGTGTTTTTGTAATGCATTTGAGGTTCTATAGAAGCCCACAGCAGACTTCCTTTCTTCATAAAGGAGCCCAGTCAGTTTATGCATAATGTTCAAACAAAAGGTTCTAAAATAATGCATGTTGCAGGAGATAAAGATACTGAAAAAGACAGAATTAGACAGAGGATATGGATTAGTCTAGTACTTCCAAAGATTAGCATTTCTGGGTAGCACAAAGGATTCTGCTCAGGAATTCAACCCTGATTCAACCAATGGTGGATCTGGTGCAAGGAAGGAAAGAAGGGGAGTAAGCAAAGGATGCTGTCACAGGGAAAGGGAGGAAGAAACCAACAAACTGCGAGACTGATGGAAAAATAAAGATCCCAAAGAGGAAATCCCATCCAATACCCTACTCATGCATTGTTTAAAATGAAAAAATCCTGTAAAGGTTGGGAACATCTTTTCTGATGACCAGGACTCGGCACATGGAGGAGGCAAAGGGCAGTGCCAGGAAAGGATGTTCAGCAGTCCCTAGACCCTTGTTGAAGAGGAGAACACACACACTGCTGGAAGAGGTGCCTGAGCTTTTCCAGGCACAGGGAAGCAGTGCTGCCATGAGCTCTGTGAATGCACCCGCCTAGTTCAGCACTACGTAAGCTAAGTTTAAAATGGTATTTGTAGCATGAAATGAAATTATGATGCCAAAGTAAAATAAACGTCGAGCAAACTCAGTCAATCATCTGTATCATTCTTTATGGCTCTCATTTATATTTGATATTGAATTGCTCACTTTTTAAAATTCAAATAACTCCCTCATCGATCCGCTCCTGAATGATTTTACTGAACATATCTTTTTAGTATCTAACACACTGTGATTTTGTTCCACATATGTTGAGCACTGGCTGATTCCATCCTAACCTCACAAAACATATTAAGCTTAATAAATATATTTATGAGAATTACTTTGTATAGTCCTTATGCAATCAGCCATGCTGTGTATGATAGCCCAAGACGATGAAAACCCATTGACTTTTTGTAGCAAATTAGTCTACCTCCTAATCGGTGAACCCTGCTAAGCTTTTGAATTATGACGAGAACCAGCAGCTCAGTTAGAACACTCAAATGAATTATATCAATTCATAAACTTGTTCATGTCCAGATTTCATTAGCCACACATTAACAGCATTTTATGTTTATTACTGCTCTGACATAATCTATAAATAACTGAAATGCTAATCATAGTGTTCTGCCAGGCATCATCATTTAATCATAAAGAGATACATTATTATAAACTATAATAGATAATAACAAGTCCGGGTCAATGGCCGCATATTAAAAGATCACAATTATATCCTATAAGGGTATGTACCTCATACATTTGGTGACACAAAGGTCCATATCTAATCACTTGCAAATGTTTCCCCTCTGACACACTTACAGTACAAGGTGACACAAATTAAGAAAATATGCTTGTAAAACAGGGCAATCTGTGAGCATCAAAGTAAACAGAGAACAATTAATAGTGAGGGGAAACATTATAGCATTTGCCAATGGCAGTGCTGGTTAACTCTTCATTTCTGGGGGTTTTTTCCTTACTAAAAGAAACCATCATCACAACACTGGGTGAGTTTATTACAGAGGAGAACACTGACTCATTACTGCAGCAGCCACCGAGCCAGGGCTGCTGGGTGTTACCTCTGGGGCTGAAAACGTAGCCCGAAAGGTTAAGCTGCTTTTCTTTTGCAATCCTATTGTCCACTCATTCTTTCAGCGGCCTCATGTCCTTAAACCCCTGTGATTTTCAAACGTAGCCTGTGTGTCTTCTGTTAAAGAACATCTCGACTGAAGTCATGCTCAAGGGCCACTTTGGAGCCCCCTCGCATTCTGACATCAAAGCTGCTGCTTTTTTTTCCTTAAAATTATTTAGATTATATATTAAATTTCAGGTGATGATGGTGGAATCAGTGGCTTACTGAGTGAAGGTAGTTCCATGTTCTTTACTGAGGTACAACCTCCTGGCAATACACCACTTCCTAAACAAATAATTTCCATAAGAGCTTTATCAACTAAACTAGTTCTGAGTGAGAAATGAGTCTGACCCAAGGACCAAGAATTAATTGCAGATTATTAGAATAAAGTTTTATTCTGTGGGTTTAATTTTTCTAGGGTTTGTGTTGGTTTGTTTTTTGGTTTTTTTTTTTTTAAGATTTAGACTAATTTAAAGCTTTAGTTGAATAGGAAGCAGAGATGCAGTCTGTCATTGCGAGCACTTGCACCTCATAGCTCAGGGTGAACTGAGGGAGATAAAGAAAGGAATGTAAAACACTATGGAAACCAACCTCTGGAGACTTAATATTCTGATCAGCTCACCTCCGAACATCTGGCTCTTAAATGTTCAAGCACAAAAACAAGAGAGCTAATGAAAGCAGTACATATTATCTCTCCCATCAATGTACCTCACAAACACCTGCTAAAATTAAAACAAATTGAATCTTGATTGCTGATTAAGTACCCCTTCTTTAGCTAGATATTCTGTCATTATTTGCCCTGGCACACAATGCATAAACTGATGAAAAGCCCGTGGTGGGCTGCAGCAGCAAAGGTTGATAAAAGACGATCAAGACAGAGCTGCGTGTAAACTGCAGCACATTAACTTTATGTACTCGAGCCCTCAAAAAGTTACTTTTAGATTTTCTTCCTCATTCCCAGGGCAAAAATTATTATTGTTTAAAAGACAAAGCACATAAACTGAGCACATTTTTTTCCTCCAGAACACTCACATCCCAGAGGGGATGTGATAGATGGACCTCACCGTATTGACCAACACCACTGGCCAGCTGCTGAGCTGAAACATCTCTCTGAGCAGGATTGAAACATCTCTCTGAGCAGGACTAAAACATCTCTCTGAGCAGGACTGAAACATCTCTCTGAGCAGGACTAAAACATCCTTCTGAGCAGGACTAAAACATCCCTCTGGGCAGGACTAAAACGTTCTTCTGAGCAAGACTGAAACATCCCTCTGAGCAGGACTGAAACGTCCTTCTGAGCAGGACTGAAACATCTCTCTGAGCAGGATTGCTGTGCCCAGTGTGCTTTTAGGGCATTATCCTGGATGTGGGAAGACTTTCATGCAGTTATCCATGTAAGGCCATGGTAAAAGAGCCCCAAACCTCTTCAGGATTGTATGGCCTCTATTTCTCTTCAATAGATGCTTAGGCAATGGCAGGAGAAAGGTTACAGAATTTACTGCCAATAACCTGAGGGAATGCTCTGCTTGCACACTTCAGGCAGGATAAAAACATCCATTAGGAATTTCATCACACCCATATAAATACCCTCCTACGTGAGCACCGCTGACAGATGTGTGCCTAATCTACCATGTTAACTTCATTTGAGGAGTTGTGGTTTTGTTCAAACTTTATTAGTTAAACTCGAGTTGATCCCACTACATTTTAAGTCCGTATTTAATCTACTTTAAGTATGTTTCCAGATATCATAAACTCTTCAGACATCATTGTGTTTACTATATATAAATATATGTATTCATGTAAATTTCCCTGTTAAAATAATCAACTTTTATTTGACTCACGGTTCTCCAATAATCAAGAAAGAAAAAAACCAGCAACATGACAGTGTGTAAATCCTTCTCAACAATAGCACCCACAAAACCTGTTTCTTGACTGACAATAAGGTCATAACAGCACATATGTTTGGCATATGTATTTCATCAATGGTGATTAGAATGTGAACCAAGAATTAGCTTCAAAATGATGGGTTACTTAAAGACCTGAAAGAGGACATTTAAACAAAAGAAAAAAAAAAAAGGCCTGAATCACTTACTAGAGCTTGACTTTTTTTTTTTTTTCCCTTATTGCATTCTAAATTATTTAAATATACTATTAGACACCATATTGGAAAAAAACAGATGTTTTCTAATTATGAACTGATTTTACAGTGTGATGGTGTCACATATTTAAATTACAAATACACATTTTTAGCATTCCAGCTGTGCTTTACAAGAGTTTAATTTGCTTCTTGTGATATGTCACATTGCACCTGCCTTTTAAAACTCCTATAAATGTAAAACATTAGCCAAGCACAAGTATTAAGACATGCTGATGAATTCTAAAGATTTTTAGCATCTTACAGAGGATGAAATTTATAGAAAGATTTAATAATGAACCAGCTAAATGTTTATTGAAAATAACATTTACAGATACTTTCCAGAAGTACCAAGAGGGACTGATGACTTGTGTAGGCAGCACAGAGAATTAAATTGGTGCTGCTCTGCTCCTTCCACACACAAAGTATTCCACAATAATCTATAAACTAATGAGGTTAAACATGGATAATACAGTAAAATGTCGTAGAAGTCAGCTTTGCTCTCAGCCACCACACACACAGAGAATCTGACACACGTTTAAGAGCATCAGTGTCACAGCCAGAACAGGGAGATTGTCAATGACAACGCTGGTGATAAACTATGATAATGTATTTCTGAGAATAGAAGAGCAATAATTTCTAGGATAAACTTAAACTTTGAAGTAATTAACTTGTGATTCAGAGAAACACGATGAGAGCATACACAGCTATTTCTTGTCTTGTACACGCCCTGGAAATAACAACTATTGGTTTAGATTCAGGCATAAAAAGAGAGAGGATAAACAACCCATGGAGAAGATGTAACACTGTGGATGCACCTTTTAAACCTGGCCTTCTAACAACAAAGAAGAAGAAACTTTTGAAGCACTGCTCTTACAAAGATGTATTAAAGAATAGTGCAGACAAGCAGAGATGCTCCTTTAGAGGCAGTTACCTGCTGCACACTTCCTAAACACAGGCAGGGACCTGCTCATTGGCAGTCTAATCCTACCAAAAGTAAATTAAAGGCAGCTTTTGCACTGGCATCGATAGGACCTGGCACAGGCTCTCCCAATGTCCCCCAAACCTCATTGCAGTGGCCTGCACCAGGTCCCTGGCACTGAATGGGGGTGGCACAAAGGCACAGCCCTTTTTCCTGCCCCCTTGCACAAGCACTGCCCTGCCCATGACACAGCACAGAAATTATTTGCCCCAAAGCAGAGCTGTCACCTTTGTGGCCTCATCCAGCATCGCAAAGACCTCAGTGGGCCCAGGCAGATGAAATGGCAAAGGGAAAAGGGAAAGGAGGGCAGGGAAAGCCCAGAGGGAGACATGACGGGGAGGGAGTTGTGATAATCAAACTGTGTTGGATATATTTTAAAATGGGGGATTTTGGTGGCTGCACATCATCATACCTGCAATTCAAAAGCTTCCACGCACTTCAATGCATTTGAGAATAAACGTGAGGGCACTTGGGCTACAAAAAGTGTTCCAAGTCCTTTGGACACGCTTTAAAGAGACATTTTCAGGGCAAGGTTGTGTTACAAAACCAAACAATCCTTCCTCAGGAGACCTTTCAGAGCTCCCTGCCTGAGTTTTGACAGTGCTTTTTGTTTCAGCACTGCCCGGTGCCTTTGTCACAGGCTGCAGTGGCATGGGCAGGCAGGGAGAGATCGCGGCTGCTCTGCCAGAGATGAAAAGGGGATGCTCTGCAGATCTCAGGGTTTTCAAGCAGTCATTAGGGAAATTACTTTTGCTTCTCTGCCACGAAGTTCATGGTAGAGGCAGCAGAAATTCTACACTCCGTGCAGGTGAAGTGATTTTGCAGGAAGTTGCACTGCCTGCAGTGCGCAGAGCGAGGCACGAGAGATGCTTCACCTGCAGCTCCCTGCTTTGCCTCACTTTAGGAAAATTAATGGAATATTCACCTTGCATTTTGTACAATTATTTCTTAGACTAATTTCAGAATTTAATGCAGTCTGAAAGCAATAATAAAGAACAAAAAAATATTCAAAACTATCTGAATGTCTCTAGTCCTGTAATTTTCCACTGCCAGCAATATTTTAGCTTTTATTAAACATGCCAAGCCAAATTTACTCTATTTGAGATCATTTCTGTAGATCTCACTGTACATGATATCCTCACAGTAAATTATTAACAGCAAAAGATGGAGCTGGGATAAACCAAGCCCATTCTGGGAGAGGAACTTGAGTCAAGCCTTAAATTTTTATTTCCTATTTGAGAAGTGTGCTATCTTTTTACCCTGCTTTCCTTGATAAATGGGATTACTCCATGCTGAAGGAAAAGTGGGTGAGACTCACCTTCATCCTCACCACGTGAAGATGGAGGATCCTATTCTCCTCAGCTGGCCTATTCCTATTTGGCCCTAATTCTCTCTTAAGTCAGAACTTTCTCCTTGACTCCATTTGGAGGAGTCAGGCAGAGTCTGTCTGAAATTAAGGATATTCTATTCCTGTTCTTGAGATAATACAGATGAAATGCAAAAATCTAATTAATTTTATTTTTTTCTCTAGGATTCGACCTGTTGGAATATCATCCCTAACTCTTTTACAGTCTTAATAAATGAGGAGAAAAAGAAACCAACAATTCAGTCCATGTTTCAGGAATGCTTTGTCTGGGGTTCCATGCTATTGCTTCCTGTATCATGAAAGTAATATCAAATTGAAAATATTTCTGTTCAGCAACTTCAGCAGCTCTAAATTAAGAAAATGTGTAGTTTATTGGCTTTCAATGCTTGAGCAGGTTAAGAATATGTAAGCAAGAAAGATTTCATTTAGAAAGAGAAGTGCAATGTCCATGGTACCAGCAGAGACATTAAGAGAGATTAGGCCATCTTCATAGACTACTTTTCAGCTACTAGATTATGAAAAATAATGAATGCCACTCATTAAAGAAAACAATTTTTGAAATAAAGAAAATTCATTTTTAAGGCAGCAACAGCTGATGGAGATAAAATTGGATGACAAGCAGCAAAACAGTTTTTACATTGTTGTAATAAACTAGACTTGCACCACTTGCTCTAGAGCAGGTGGCCTTTAGGTCACACTCTGCACATGGCAGAACTGCCATGGAATGTGGAAAAAAGGTGGTTGGAGGAAGATTTTCTTCCTGAGACAGGAATGGAGATCTGTCTCCTCCACTTTTGTTGCCAGTTTTAATGGATCATGATTAAAATCTGACTAATACATTTCACTTTTAATGCGCGCGTGGGCTTCAAAATTAAATTTTAAATCTCATTTATGCTATTTTAGATGAGATTAACAATCTCTGAATGAAAAGGTACAAGAAACAAAGATGCTTTGAATTTTGGTGGTACCTTAGCTACTTGTTCACGTTGCTGTAAATGGATGTTTCCTGTGCTTGCTCCCTGAGACATCCCAGAAGCACAGCCTGCTACTGGAAGTTGAGCCAAAGCATCTCCAGGGATAATTTAGCCCTCCACTGGAAGTTCATGGAGTAGTCACTCAGCTCAAGTGGTCTCTGCAGAGGTGCTTCAGAAGGGCTCTGCAGAGGGAGGTGATCAGGCAGAACGTGATCCATCCCATGACCTTCCCTTTGGAAGAACTGGAATTGGGAGTTTTCCCAAAAAAAGGAAAAGGGAAAGTGGCACAGAGAGAGGCTGGAGTCAGGAAAACTGAGAGGATTCATCCCTGTTGAGGAGCCCAAATGTAAGGAAATGTCATTCACCTGGAGCTGATGGCTTTGTTTCAAGGGGGAAATGGGAAAATGCAGGTAAAAAGCTGAATATTCAGAGTCACGATGAGAGAGATGAATCATCTTACAGTGCCGATGACAAAATAAAAAAAAAACCCCAAACCCAAGCAAAATATGTATTAAAACCAAATCCAGAAATGACACTTTTAAGAATTTTTAAGATAGGACACAAAGAATAACCCAGAATTTCTGAAACGTGGGTAAATATGAACCAATTACTTATTATTTCATTAAAGTGGAGATGGGAAGGACCAATTCCTAACTCTCAGTGTTTGCCTCCTGGGGTCCTAGATAGCTTTTCCTGTCAAATTAAAACAGAAAAAAAAAGATAAATAAACATGAGAAATTAAGATTGTCTAGGCAGGTGAAGGAGAAAGGAAAAGAAGCAAGGAAATAATGTTCCACAATTATTACCAGAGCTAAGAGAAACAAAATTACTTGATCATAAATTCAGGATAATCTGGTTTTCTTTATGAGCTTCCATTTTATTAATGAAAGGAAGGTAACACCTTAGTGTACCCGGATGAATTAAAGTGCCTATTTGTAGAAGCAATCCTCCATAGGGGTCTTTAATAGAATCTGGGAACAATTCTGGAGTGGGATAATTTAGCTGTAAAAAGGCAATATTAATAGCTCACCTCTGGGTACACAGCCCAGGCTGGACAGGAGTAGGAAGAAGGGAATATTGGCATGGAAGGTTGGGGGATTTATTTGCATTATCCCAACCTCCTGCAGCCAAAAGGCTTCACACAAGCAGCTCTGTAAAAAAGAGGGAGGTAACAAGCACCAGATCTGTAAATTGTCTGCGTTGTTTATCAAATCCAACACAACACTTTGGGCTGGATGAGCCTGGAACTGAGAGGACAAAAAAATGGATACCAGTTCACAGATGTCTTTTTAAAATCTCATTATTCTGAAAGAAATAATTTTAAAAAAAAATCAGTCTTGTTTTGAATATAATTGATAAAACACTTCAACTTAACTGCTCAGCAGGATTTAATACACCTGGAAAAATATCCAGGTATTTCCTCTGCCTCAGCTCTTGAAAGAAAGTCCTCAGAAGTTCTCAGTCTTTGTCCTAGAAAATGTGTGTACATCAGGGATGTAACTAATTTTAATGATGTATCATACTGCAAAGGACAATGACTTTAACACTGAAAAATATTTACTTCCTAATTTTAAAGAGGGTTTTCTCATTAATCTTTGAAAGAGAATACATAAAATATCTGAAGTATCTTCTCAGTTATTTTGAGCAAAACTGACAAAGATGCTGCTCATGAAAATTCCAATCAGACCTTATTAGCTGCAGTTCAATTCCATATGTGGCAGAAATTCTCTGTGAAATATGAAGAGAAAAAGCAGAGGAGAGGAAACAGTTCAGCCCAGGTGTGGGTAGCTGCTACCCCTGCACCAGGGAAGTGGCATCATTCCAGACTTCAGAAAATCAGGGGTTGCTACTAGGGGTTTGAAATGGGCCCAGGACTCTCTTTTCAGAGCAGAGATTTGCAAAAGGCAGAAGATTTCTTTGCATCAGCCCCTGGCAATCCTCATTTTACATAAAGATGGAAAGGGCCATTGGTGCTGTAGAACCACAAACCCACGAGTTGACTGAGGAACTGCAAGAGCTGCTTGGAAAGTTTCTACAAAAGCTACAGAAAATGGACTTTTTCAAGGAAATCCGTTTGGTTTTGATGATGAACTGGTTTTATGAGCAAGACTGGGAATAAAGTATTATCAAAACTATGAATATTCCAGCATGACAATTTATACATAAGGGTAGTTTTGGTTCATTCCTCCCACCCCCATTCCTTATCTTTCCTACAGATTTTCTCCAGTTAGAGTCCACTTTCCATGCTGAAACTGCCCATCTCCACCTAGAAGAGCAGGGAAAAGGACAAAAGAAATATCCAAACCTACATCTTTTCTCAAGGTAAAAACTGGGATGTTGCCCTAAGCAAATATCCAAACTGTTCCCCTGGTGTAGGGGTGGCACATGTGACACCAGGACTCTCAAGCCCTAAAAACCTGTGAGGAATCTTTAAGGTATAATACTGGAATTTCTTATTTCACAAATGTTATTCACCTTCTCCACAAGAAAAAAAAATTCCACTATTCTCAATATTAGCTGAGTAGAAATGAAAACAAACTAAATAGGGCAGATTATGACAAAGGTAATTTTCTTCTAGGGAAAGGTGAAAGGAACAAATAAGGCTTAATCCTCACAAAAATTACTTGCAGGAAAATCTGTTTCTGTGGAGTTCAAACACCTCAATCATCACGTTATGATGCAACCAGTGACTTGTTCCCTTCTTGCCTGCCCTCCTGAGACCCCACCTGGAGTCCTGTGTCCAGCTCTGGACACAGGAGAGGTGTGGAGCTGTTGGAGCAAGTCCGGAGGAGGCTGTGAAGATGCTCCAAGGGTTGGAGCTCCTCTGCTCTGCAGCCAGGCTGGGAGAAGGGAAGGCTCTGGAGAGACCTTAGGGCTCCTTCCAGAGCTTGAAGGGGGCTTAGAAAAGGGAGGGACAGAGGCTTTTTATGGGGGCAGACAATGACAGGACAAGGGGTGACGGTTCCAAACTGCCAGAGGAGGGGTTAGATGGGATTTTGGGAAGGAATTCCTGGCTGGGAGGGTGGGCAGGCCCTGGCACAGGGTGCCCAGAGAAGCTGTGGCTGCCCCTGGATCCCTGGCAGTGCCCAAGGCCAGGCTGGATGGATGCTTGGAGCACCCTGGGATAGTGGAAGGTGTCCCTGCACATGGCAGTGATGGAACTGGATGAGCTTTAAGATCCCTTCCGACCCAAACCATTCTGTGGTTCTAATAATTCCCGTGAGGAATTATTCCCCTCCTGAATTCCAACATACAGGTTATAGGGAGCCACTATCAAGTTGCAACATGATGGATCCATTTCCATGAATAGACAGGTAAGCAATAAGTCTCTGCCTTTTTCTTTCCTCTTTATTTTAATATCTATTCAGTTTTCTTATTGGGCTATTATATTTTGCTGTTGCAATTTAAACCCTTTATCAGAAATAAATCTTTGAGTTCTATTATCTTGTAACAATTCTGTAGGGACGGGCATTTCAAAAAGCTGAAAGATAAAAATGAGAAGGAAAAGAGCCTTTTTTGCAGGCCTCTATTAAAGTTTTCACACTGCTACATTACAGCTATAAAATAGCATCATTGATAAGAATTCATTACAATTCCATAATACACATGGAATATGTTATGCTGTATTAATCAACAATTCTGTTTTGCTAACTTATTAAAATCATTCATTTGAAATTGCATATTATTTTAGTGCCATCTCATAGCTGATTTATAGTGACTGAAAGTTTATTGATAGTTTCTCATTCGCCTGAGACCTCATGAAATTTGCAAATAATGTTGGTTCTTTCTTAAATGTGCTTTTAGTCAGCAGACATCACTGAGGTATAATGAAAAACACTCGATACAATTTAAGTGGTCACTGGCTTTGGGTTTTTTGAAGGTAATGCTCCAAGAGAAGATAAGGAAGAAGTGAAAGGAATGAATGGAAGTAGTTGTGAAATCTGTTGGAAACCTGCAGAGTTGCAGAAACAAGAGGAATCTCTTTCTCCCTGAGCCAGCATCAATGATTCATTAGCCACTTGCTAAAACTCAATAATCAGTTCATGATTTGCTGAGTTCAACCATTATGAAAACAATATACAGAATCAGTAAATAATGGCCTCTGATGAATCTGCTGCACTGTATTTCTTTTGGAAGGATAACAATAGAAAGATCCAGAAAAAAAGTAGAAAAGGAAGCAAATGAACCCAGTAAATCACATGGAAGCCTAACTTTGTACTGTGTATGGGAATTTACGCTGTGCATCCAACTTCTTTGGAGGCTCAACACACCTGCCTGCCTAAAAATGAGCTCATTTTCAAACCCTAAATTTCAGATTCTGTTGTAACACACTGAAAAGTAACAGTGTGGTGGGTTTTTAGGGGGGATTGTTAGTTCTAATTTTTTTTAGCATGTTCTGAAGCAAGAAAATTCTCTTTCTGTTGAGCACCACTGGCAGAACTATTTTTCACATGCAGCAATATGTTCTCACTGTCATGTCTCACAAGAAATCCCTTAGGGCTCAAGATCTGTGCGTGTAATACCCACACAGAAAATTAAGCCTCAGTTGACTCCACAAAAAAAATACCAAATCTCACCTCTAAGAATATCTAAGCATTGTTTTTTAATGATGATTAACGAGCTCCTTTTTCGGGTTCTAATATTAGTTACACCCATTTGTGCCAAGGCTAAATTTGATATAGTCAGGGATTTCCTTAAAATGCTGGACTGGGAGATAATGAGTTTCACAAATTTCTCAGGAGAATGCAGGATCTTCACAGAATCTTGGGACCAGTGCACCTTTCTTCCTCTGAATTGAAACCCTTGCTGCCTCTGTTTTTTAAGTTTAAACATGGAGGTTTTTCCTGTGAATGGGGTTCCAAAGGAAAGGAAAAAAAAAAAACCCTTCAGTCCCGTCCGGCGTGTTATTTTGAAAAGTTTAGCTTCCCTAAGGTCTTAACAAAAGGAGATTCTACTTGTGGGAAGAGATGATTAATCCGAGACGCTCCAATGTTGGAATGATGAAAAGGATGCTCAACAGGTCTGAGCCTTTCGAAGGGAGGGTCTCACTCATCTCTGCCAAGGTGTGGTTCATGAAGCAGCTTTAGCTCTTGACACAGCAGAGGGCACCTCGGAATAATACAGCCTCTCTCCAGGGAACAAAATGCATTTCCAAGCCTTTTCTTTGCCAGGTTAACATTTGACAAGCTTGCCTTAATGCTCATTCTCCCCAAGTAGCTCAGATGAGGAGGACAGAAAAAGTTTGCGGCAGAGGAGGACAGAAGGGAAAGGAATTCAAGATTTTCAAAACAGTGCCAAAAAGCAGACTTTCTTTCCTTGCTGCAGACACCTGGTAATGAGTACAAATGCATGGACCAGGGATTATTCTAGAAGCCTGGGCCAAAGAAAATGGGGTTTGCTCAGCTTTTACACACAAAGACACACACACTAAATCTTCTGAAATCTTATTGCTTAAGTGTATGGGCTGAAAACTGAGTAATGCTTAAATCCTACTGCTCCACACAGCCAACAGAAGTCAATTAGTCCAACTTCAGCACTGCATTCATTTTGCTACTGTTTAATTACTATTTACATGACACCACAAAGGTGCACAAATGTGGGAAGGTGTAGCCCCTGTCCAGAAGATCAGCTGTTCTAAGTTCACCCTAATATCGATACAAATAATGGAACACACACTTTTGCTCTCGAAAATGGCAGTCAAAGCAAATTGGGCATTCTGAGCTGGGCTCTGGCAGCCTTTTGTATTGCTTTCATTAGAGTGTCAGCCTCTAAAAAAATAATGTGACAAAGGAAGGGTGGCTGGTGAGCTGGCAATCACACAACGTCTAAAGATCTGAGCCCTTCTGTAATGATCATATGTGATTTACAGAATCAAAGGGTCAGATTCTGCCCTCAATTACACACCTATTGCTAGGTGGTACAGCACCACGTGGCAGGTGAATTAGAGAGATTATTGTGTTTCTAAAGAAACAGAAAAATGCTCTGTGGCCTTCAAAGTAACAAATTCAGTGTTGATCCTGTATTAAATAACAACATATAAATGTACGGAAATATCGGAGCTTTTTCGGGGCATTTTTTTAATAGAGATGTTTTGTGGAGCAGCAGAACTGCTGCAGGCTCTGGTACTTGGCTAATATTCTGCATTTCTGGTCTAATATTCTATGTTCCACAAGTCAAACTCTGGAAAAGAAAAAACTGGCATTGTTTTGGGCTGCTTGGACCCCGAAGCTTTGGCTGGGTTCATCAGTAGTTCCTCTTCTCTGCTGTATCAGAGTTATCATGGGACAAGTGCTTCTTATTTCACATTTCTGATGTGTCTCTTGACTAATCCATACACACTCTACAGGAGGATTAATGCAATTTATTCCTCAGATGCTCGAGTTATTTCATTTTATTTGTACATAAATGTAATGACTTTTTTTGCTCAGAGCTAGAAATACATTCTGACTTTCCACTCAGGCAAGGCACAGGGATGCAAAGTTCAGGATGGTTGTGAGAGCAGTCTGACCAACAAATGGAACTCACACAGGAGGAAACAATGGAGAAGGAAATTAAACAATGAGCAGGACTATTAAAGAACAGCTCCATGGATTTGGACATGCCACAGAAACATCCTTGCCCCAACCTCTCTGTGTCTCTTTCATCCCACTGGAAGGAATCATGCCATGATTTATGTTGGAGGTACTGTCGTTTTAAAGGAACAGAATTTTCTGGATCTTCCCTTTCTTAGTTAATACACATGCACACCCTCACACAAAACATATGTTAATAACTTCAGACCACAAATTTAATTTATCTCAGCTTTCCACCTGACATCATTCCTTGTCATGTGGCGCATACCCATCCGTAAACAAAATGGGGATTCATTTCCATAGCAACAGCGAGTGGGACTTTGATCAGCTCCAATGATTATTTGTAGGCACACACGTTTACAGATATCAAAATCCTAACTGAAGGCTGATTACCTTTTTTTTTTTTTGCTTTTTTAAATGAAAGCACTTCAGTTGGTTTATATGGACAAGGAGGAATGCAAAGTAAAGGTACTAAAAAATACCTCTGGATGGCAACGGAAGCCACTGGCCATTAGCCTGGTGTCACTCCCAGTTCCTTGGGAATACAGATATTCCTAATCTGTATCATCTGATGCACGTGTCCTGTGGCCAACAAAGTATTTTCTTTGTGCTCCCTGGCAGATGTGCAGGTTCAGGCTGCACGTGCAGGTGTTTGGGGGCTGGCTTGTGTGGGATGAGGAGAGGTGGTAGCCTGTGGCTTGACAGAAAAAGAGAAAAAAAAATCTGAACAATGTGTTGGAAAAGACTCCAGTCAGAGCTGCACAGGACCAGCTGTTTTTTTCTAATTAGAATAACAAGAATAGCACATGCTAAAATGTTGTTTTTTCTCAAAAGCAATGAATGCTTCAGGAACTATAAGGAAAGAGCTCTAAAACCTATTTAAATGAAGGAATGCTTCAGGAGCCATATGGAGAAGAAAAAGAAAAGGCGAAAGTAGAGAAATGTTTTATTTTTAGCTAAATCTGAAGCATTTCGATTCTTCATCCAGTGTTACACAGAAATTATCTTACTTTTAAACTTCCAAAAATGTCAGTGCCGATGCTTATTGTGTCATGGCTTAAACAAGGTATTTCAAGCACTTAGTGCATTTCAGTGGGCATTGTAAACTCCATTATATGCCCTGAGCATGCACTGAGATATATCCCCTATGATATATATCTGGTAATGTATGAGAGCTGCACATAATGAAGTATGTGACAAACACTCAAAACACACCCTCTATCATCAGTCTTTTCTCCTCTTCTCTTTTTTCTTCTTCTTCTTCTTTTCTCTTTTCTTTTTTTTTTCCTCCACTTCTCCTGAAGCACTGATGATTCCAAACTTTGACTACAGGAATAACATTTGTAACAACTCTGGCATTCTGGACATCTGCACTGTTAGAGTACTTTAGAATAAAGTCACATGGCCATAGGGAAATTTCACAGAATTCAAATCACAGTGACTTGCCAAGGTGTATAACGAGTTTGTTTTCAGCTGTTCTTCTCATGAATAATTACCAAGCAGGCATATCCTAAAGCTAGCACAAGCTGTCATTTCACCAGAAATATTCAATATTTAAAACAGAATTTCGAATTTAGAATTTCATAAATGAAAATAATTACAGCACAGGCAAAATAGCACAGTTCAAGTGCTGTCAGGTACTTCTTGCCTTTCCACGAGGCTTCCCACAACCAGACGCTGCAGTCACATTAAATTATTTTTACAACGTAAAGAAAATTATGCAAATGCAAGAGGAATCGCAAGGATCTGCTTCTCCCCCGGAATTAATACTTTGCTATCATTTCCTGACTATTCCTTCATGGAGCACAGAAAGAGGTAACAGAGTAGAATCCCAAGACTTCCATCTGTGTCTGTGCCTTTGGATCTAACACACATCGTGTATTGTGCTGGACACAGAGCCAACGGTGGGGAGCTGGACAGGAGGGAGGAGAGGCAGGAATGAGATGGAAGTGCAGGAGATGGTGCTGCCAGAATGATTATTTGTTTTCTATTACACACTCTTTTATAGTTTGATGTATTCTCAGTGCTTTTAGCCCACACACTGTGACTTCCCAAGGCTGATAACTCAGCTCAGCCCCACGGCACCGTTAAACCAGGAGAGCAAACATCCTGGGAGCCCCAGACACCAAGGGCCTCTCCAGAACACATTTTGGAACCTCAGACAGGCCCAGCCAGGGGGAAGGTTCCTCACAACGAGGGCTTCACTCCAGCCTCTCATTGGGGAATCTTTGATAAATATGTTAATTTTGCAAGGCCTATAATTGTGTGTATTTCAGTGTGAGGGGGTGCATGCATTTTCAGGGCATTCCACCTGGACAAAGTGCTGTGTGGACGCTGACAGTTAGTCAAAGGGGAAATTTTCAGCCTCACCCTGACTCTGAGAAGCAGAACTTTCTCATGGTCAGGGTGAAAAAATCTCAAGAAAGTTTTTTAAACCATCTAGAATGTTTTGAGAGTATTTATCTCAATGGTATTTGTTTGCTTTTGTTATCCCAAGAGATTTCTCTGTAGCTAACCAGTCATAGCTGGTCTTGTCTCTCTCTGCTCCTGACCAGAAGGAGAAGCACCAGGTCAGAGAGCAGCTGGATCTCTTTTAGAGATCTCTTTGTCTTGTCTGCTTGTTTGCTTTGCATAAAATATGCATGAACTAAAGAAGATATTTGCCTTCTGCATGAAGTCATTTTTATGCTGCAATGGCCAGGACATGGCCTGAGTTGCAACAGTGCTGCACCCAAGGATCCTGAAATAAACACCGAGGTAAAAACCCCTTTTTCCCATCAAGTGTGTTTTGGTTTTAATTTTAAGACCAGGGAAAGGCAACACTGGGACCTCCAAGCCTCCCTGAGAGCCTTCACCACCAGGTGCTCTTAGGAAGCACAGTCCTTGCTGTGCCCAGGGGAGAGGCTTTGGGAAGAATTTCAGCCATCAGTGTCCACCTCTCCTGAACCCCCATGGCACTGGGAGAGGGGACCATGGCCAACGGGAGCAGCTCCAAGGATGGGGATCCCCAAGATTCCCTGTGACCCCTCTGCTCCAGCAAATATCAGCTCCCATTCCTAGGGATCTCAGAGCCCCCCAGGATTCCCTGTGACCCCTCTGCTACCCCAGCAAATATCAGCTCCCATCCCCAGGGTTTCTGGGGTCACATCCCAGAGGGATGAGTGTGAGCCAAGAGAAAAGCACTTGCCTTTCACACAGGGCTTAATATCAGCACATTATTCTAATATTATGAAAATCTTTATTGCGGCTTGAATAATGCCCTGAAATAGATATTGTGCTGGTTAATAAATTACATTTTCAAATGAGAGAGATTTTATCACCAAAACATCTCATGATTAATTTCTAATGTGAAGCTTATGGCCCCAACTTAAAACATTTGATTTTGCATTTGTGTTCAAAGGTTGAGCACTTAGTAAAGTTTTTATAAGAAACTTGCTGAATTTTTTTCTCCATATTGAAAAAAAAATCACTAACCTGTTAATCCACTATAACTTCATAACCTCAATTACAGCTCTTGAGATGAAGGTGATTAAAAATAAGTATTTTCCCCCACTTTCAAAGAGCAGGTCACACCTTCCAAAGAAATCCTGTTTCAAATTTTGCAATGATACATTAAGGGCAATAATTAGACTTGGTCAGAAATGTTCCAGGAGATGTTTCCCATTTCTCAACCTGTTCTAACTATAACTACTTGGAGTAATGACATCTCGAGTAGTAGCACTGGAGTAAATAGTGTCAGTTCTGTAGGAAGCAGGAGGAGATAATATAAAACTCTGTGTGCTGGGAGAAAAAATAAGGTATTGAAATTAGGAATTCACTGTTCCCAAATTTACGTACAGACCATGAGACCAAACTTCTGCTTTCAGGATTTTTTTTTTTAAATTAAAAATTTCTATTAATCATCATTTTGCTGAACTTGGCCCACTGCTAAGATTTGTGGCCCTATTTTCTAATACCTGGGACTAATCTGCTGCTTGTGGGCAGACAGTGCTCCATCCAAACTCATTCTCAAATGACCAAACGGATCAATAAACAGAGGTGCCAGAATTCCCACAGAAAAGCAGCAACTCCTCTTCTCCATTTTTCTGGATATGTTCAAATCTCAAGGACTAAAATCGAATTTTTTTGTTGATTATTTCCAAGATCCACACAGCACTGCAAATACGCTTATATAAGGCATATATTGGCATTATACACTTATATATGGCATTTATTTCATTAATATTCTCAAGAAATTAATCAAAATTTTGCTTTTCTAACTGCAAGCCAAACAATAACCAAATACTCTATTATTTACAGAGTTGGAAAAACGAGTATAAAAGAAACAAAGGAAATTGAATCCCAGACAAAAATATGTACAATTCAGATTTTAATCCTACTATTTGCCAGAATTCGTGTTTAATTTTAAGCACAAAAATTAGTCCAGATTAATGATTTTGTAACCCTTCTCAAGCGGCTGAACAGGTTGGTTTGTATTTTTTCCCAAGTACATTTTGGGTAGAAACACAGCAGCTGTAAATGGGATAGGCAAAGCCCACAGCAGCATCAGATTCCTCAGCCTGGTGACAGGATAGAATTAAAAATAAAATAAAAAATAAAATTATTTGTGCTTTTGTTAGAATTATCACTCCTGCTTAAAAATCACTTTTTGTTTCATTGTGAAGTTATTTTCTAAATAACCAAATTGTTGCTGTGGAAAAAAAAAAATGTACCTGAGTGTGATCCTAAAATCTGGGAAAAAATGAGAAACATTCTCCCAAATGCCTCTTGTCAATCCTGGCTTTTGAAGGGTTTGCCTTTTTTCCTGCAATATTTCTCCAAATTGTGTCTGGGGCTGCTACTTCCTCCCCTGCCTTCCTCCCATGGGGAGCTGGAGCTCCTCCTTCTCCTCTTCCCATTTGCAATCCATTTGAATAACTTTGTCTTCTCCAACAAATAAGAATTTTGCCATTGTCTTTAGGGGAACCAGAGGAGATTTTCAGGGAGCTGAGCTGTATAGGTTTTTGTCTCATTTTAATCAGGATGTTGGTTGCACAATTCAATCCTGATTGTGTAATCAGAAAGCAAGAAGAAACACAACACAAATGAATTACTATGGAAAAATTGTCCTCATAATGGGGTCATGAAGCATAGAGATATACATTTATAATGCTCTGTCAAATTACATTATGCAAGGAAATAAATTATGTTAAGAGAAAGTATGTTTTAATTACGAGCACAATACTTCTTCAAATTGGGGAAAAATTTCTAAGCCTATTATTATTATTATTATTATTATTATTATTATTATTATTATATAAATTTCGCCTCAACAGGCACGGAGGTGCCTGCACATCCCCTGCTGTTAAGGAGCCTGTGTGTGCACAAGCACAAAATTTAGGAGTGTAACATTTCCCAATTATCCTCTTTCCTGTCGATTTTTCCTGACCATCAATGTGTAAAATAAAGAGACCCAAGGAGTCTGACAGCAGCAGTTTGTTGCCATGCACATGGCAGCAGTTGTGTGTGGCTCATAAAGTAGATTATTCAAATCACACAACAATACAGAATAATAAAATAAAGAGAAAGCAAAAGGTTTGGGGGTTTTAGTTTTCTTTTTTTTTGTTTCATCTAAACAAACATTTAAAGAAGAGCATCCTGGTGAGGAAGAGGATGTTGTTTGGTCACACAATTCACCTTGTAATTGTTAATGGAGTTTGAGTAAGTGCAAAGGCAGAGACAAACTTTATATAATCCATTCTAAAGAACAGATATCCATTGTGCTACCACAGCTATGAGCCCTGCCTGCCTGTTAGATAAGTTTAGAGATCTAACCCATCTTTTAAAACCTTTATTTTGCCATATTTTTCCAGGTTTGGCCACAAATCAAATCACACCTGCTCCAAGTGCTGATTAGAAAAGAGAGACAAGACTTTGCTACCTCAGCCTGGCCACACAATTAACCCCAAAGCAACAAGCACCAAAAAAATGTCTCAGCACCCAAAGCTGTACCCGGGGGAAAGGAGGAGTTCCCTTTCTGGGATAGCAGCGATCAGCTTAGAAAAGACACAGCAACTGAAACCTGGGAAATACAAATGCTTCAGCACTCCTGTGAAGACCCCGAGTACAAGAGGAGGAGAACACACGGGGCAGGGGAAGTCCAGTCGTGTACTTCTCCACCCAAAATTTAATTTTAATTCTTAAACTATTGCTTAGAAAAGAATTTCAAAATCCCTGCCAGCTTGCAGACGTGTACCCTGCTCACCCAAAGGGTTCCTGGATACACTACAGCATCTTTCTTACCACAAGGTGGCATCTTCTTATTTTTATATAAAACATCTGAATATTTACATAATTTGAATAATTTTCAACACCTGAACGTTTCTGATTCTTTCTGTGACAGCCATTTAACATCTGTGCAGATACCCAGTGATGATGTTAGACTTCACCTCCCAAATGCTCCTGGAAGTTTCTGTGGCTGCTTTTCATGGACCTGTTCACAGCCATCACACATGCACTGAATCCCCTCCCCAATGTCGTGCTGACAACACTCTCAGGAATCCACAAATACTCCTTGAAAATTCCAGGGCAAGCCAAATTAAGAATTGACAGCACGTGTTCGAAATGCTGAGCTTTCTCCCCAAACTCCTATTGAAAAAGCACATTACTGGATATCTCAGCATGCAGATATTTTAAAATATAACACAGAAACCCACTAAAGCCAGGGAACTTTACACTCCTGACTCTGAAACATAACTCAAACCAATTCTACAAACACAGGAAAATGCATAAAAAGCATCAGCGGGGTTTTGTTCAAATCTGCCCAGATCACTACTAATAAAACCCCTATGAGAAGTCAAAAGGGAAAAGTTTAAAGCTTCTGTCTCTAACAACTTTCATTTTGCACAGTCACTGCTCTCGTTCCAAAGGTGAAGATTTTCAGCTCATCAAGAGCACAATGTCCAGTGACAATGTTCAACTGAACACAAGTGGGAATTCCTACACGGAGTGAGAAATCAGAGCACTGAGTTCCCGTGACAGAACTCACTCTGACCCCGCTGCTCTGTGACCGCTTTAAAAGCAAACGAGAGAAAAGGAGATTTTTAGTTTTAAAATACTACAAGTTCATTAAATATGATCCCACATCTGCTGATTCAACTGCAAAGCTGCTGGTTACTTCCAAAGGCTGTGGACTCAGGCTCCTGTCCCATAGCTAAGAGAAGCTTAACTTGCACAGTACACCACAAAGTGAGAGAAATTTCATGCCAAAACTTTTTCAGGACAAAATTCAAATTTAATGCTTCTGAGATGTTTCAGAAATTCTCCTCTGCTTCCCCAAACTGGTCCTAACTATGAAATTTTATCTTACATGCTCATCTATCACTAAGTTCACTTGACTTTATCTTTTAAAAGTAAATTCGCTTGGGTGCTTAATTTGGGAAAATTTGTCTTAAAGAAATTTTAATTTTAGATGCTTGATTGTGAAATGAAGGATTTTGAGTTAAAGGGAAGAATTTTCTCCTTCACAGCCTACAGTTTCTAGGCACTGTAATTCTGAATGTAGCACCACTGGAGAAGAGCATCAGAATATTCCTGAACCTGATTCTTCCCTCCCTCTTTAAGCAAGATGTTGGATACATATTTTTGTTTTCCATGTGCTCTCAGTTTTCCCCTCTGTGTCCCACCTGAGAGCCTGTGCAGGAGGTGGATGTGCAGATCCTGATCTGCTCGACTGGGAATGAGTAACTTCCCTTGAGAGCAGAATCAGGGGTTGGTGTAAGAGTAGTAAGACTGGGCTGCAATCAGCAGCAAACACAAATGAAGCACTAGCTCCAGCCATTACGTTTATTCCCAATTATTTGCAGCTGCAAAAACACACAGACAACATTTTTCACACAGAAAATGCCATTTTTGGCCCCAGACAAAAATCAGGTCCTATCTCTTATCTACTGTTCTGGTAAAGCTTTCAGAGAGCAAGTCCTAGAGCACTGAACTCATGTCTAGGAGACCATCTGCAAATCAAATTATTTCCAAAATTACCCACTAAAGCCACGTCCCTTGGAAGAGACAGGTATGATTATTGCTTCTAAGGTTACCTAAGAGCTGAAAATAAAGAAACTCCCCATTCCTGGATGCACAAGCAATGGGTGCTTGTATGAACACACTACAAATGACACAGCTCCACCTCGAGCAGAAAACAACTTGTCAAACCTGGAGAAAACTCCCGAGGGGATTTTAAAGGGTATTCCTTTACAACTAAGTAGCCTGCAAATATTACTTGGTTTTGATTTAATGGCAAGTAGGCAAGAATAAAAACTATCCTGTGCAGTATCACTAAGCAGTTCTCTAGATGTTTGGAGCCAAAACAATCAAGGGGACAGTTGTATAAATGATCTTTTCTAGTTCCAGTGGAGCTGCTCTAATTTAGGAACTGAAATTCTGGCCTAAACAGGAAACATCAGCACGAAGCCCAGTTTGTCTTTGCTGAACATGATCTTACAGGTAATTTTCTTTGTCAGAAAATGTCTTGATTTGTGTGCAGAAGGTACAACCTGAGCAAATGCCCAGGTGTTTGAAGCACAGGATGTGCATCCTCGAGCACAGGACTTGGTTCAGGGCTTCAGTCTCTTCTGCACGATTAATGAATGCTTAGAAAGAGAAATGCTACCAACAAAATAACTCAGGGGCAAAATTGTCTGTGCTGAAGTGAAAAGGAGGATTCCTGGTGCCTTTCTTGGGGGGCTGAAATCTTGCCCTCCATTGGACACCAGCTGGCCTGGCAGAGAAACTGAGACAATTCAAAGTACTAAACTCCTCTTCTGTGTTTTCACACCAGATAAATGTTTTACTCTTCACACCAGATAAATGTTTTACTCTTCACACCAGATAAATCCATGTGGCTCAGTCAGTTCTGTTCAGAAACTGGGCAACACCCCACAGAACACACAGATATTTGTTGGTCCTCACATCCAGCTTACCTTCACCGTTCTGTGTCTGAGAGCCTTCCCCAAGCAGCACAACCCCCTCAAACAGCACCTGGTCCAGCAGCATCTCTGCTGTTATCATCACATCTCCTCTGCATTATCTTGAGCTCTTTTATCTCCTGCTTTATACCAGGATTTAACAATCTAAAATAAAAGCCCCCCTGGCATTAGCAGTTACCATGGCTCACAGGCAAGACTCTGCTGTTATTCCATGTTACAAAGCAGTGCTGAAGGCATTCACAATCCCAATATGCTTAGTGTTAGCAGCTGGCTTTTCCATGGCAGCTATTTCAAGCTACCTCTCCATGAATTGGAAGAGAGGTATCAATAATTTCCAGCTAAATCAATACATTTTGCCCAGAAACCAGAGTTCTTCCACATGTTACTGTAAGAAAATGAAAAGTAGATCTTTTATTTCAGGCTTCTCTGTTATTCTCATAAATAAGTGGAGCAGACAGCCAACATCTCCTTGTAGTTTACTCCACATTTCCTTTAATTTATCAATGCAAAGTTATTTAGCAGAGAGTCATTAATAGAATTTCTTCAAAGAGAGAAGCATTATTAGATACGTTAAATCTCAACAACGTTGCTTCACAGCTGTAGCCATGGATTTTTTTAGGCATTAATTGAACATCTGTGCACTTTAATTAATTTGAACAAAATGCAGTGGGGGAAAAAAAAAAGGCAACAGTAGGTACTGTTGAATTTAAGGAACTAATTTTAGTTTTCCGAACTCCCTCAAATAATGACTCTTTTATGCACACATCAGAGCCTTGGCAGAGGTTATTTATCATGTGGCCACAGTGCACAGGGCGAGGCTGATGCACCTACACAACCCTTGCAGCACTCAGAGAAGCTGCCTAAGTATCCAAGAGATATGATGGAGAAGGATTGTCTTGTCCTCCCCTTGAGCACCCAAAAAAGCTCAAACTGTACCAAACAAAACCCAGGCCTGCTGCACACAGTGTGGAATTGTCAGGTATGGGTGATACCATGCAAGACAAACTTGTAACCACCACCCCCAGTTAGGATCACACCTTTTACATCAATCCTGAAGAAAAATTTGGATCATTTTCTGCACAAATGATATGAACTGGGTGGAAGTGAGACTTGTGAGTCTTTTGAGATCTCCTTTAACAACTGCTTGTCTGAGGGATGACACTCACTGAGGAGCTTAAATAATTAACCTGTGAGGAACATTAAAGGTGCAAATAACGTATAGAAAGCAACTTATTCCATAGTCTCCTTATCTACACTGGAGTTTTTTCCTCACAGAGACATATCACAGTTCATACTGCACTAAAGCATTATTGCTTGTTACTCTGCAAAACATTCCAGGTACCACTGCAAATTAGAGGGGAAAAAAAAGATACCAAGAAAATACAACCTTTAAGATGGATTAAAGCATGGGACACCATCATTCCAAAGCTCTCCTGTTGAATCAGATGATCATAACTACCGGAGACTATTTTGAAACACCTTTCAAAATGTTGGGATTATTGAATGTCGCGTTCAAGTCGCTCTGAGGCTGTTTGGGTTTTTTGTTGTGTTGCCGTTCGTGAGAACACAACTCCCTGGCACATTCCCAGCACGAGCCGCACTGGAATAACCCCCGGGCAGCCCTTTGGCTGCCACTGGGCTGCCACATTCCAAGCAGGTAAGAAGTTTTCCCACACGCACTCGTGGCGTTCAGCTGCTCATAACCTGCAGCGCTCACAATTTATCATCGACGCCGGAGCCTCGCTGCCAACTTATCAAAGTGGCCACTGGATGCATCTGATCAAGTCTGAGCATCTGGCTCTTCCCTGTTCCTGACATTAGCACAGACAACAGAATCAGTGGACTATTGAATGCAATTACAGTAAGCGAGACAGACAATAAAGATTGATAGCGCCTTCTCTTTTTATCACACACAAAACTAGTGGGGGTTAAAGCTTTGCCTTGAGCTGCCTTCATTTAACAATGATTGAAAATATGCAATTGTGATGGTAAAACACTGCAGCCTGTACCACTTCATTTACTGGACACATTATCAAATTAAATGAAAAGTGAACTGCCAAAAGCAACAGTTATTATATATTAATGATGAATATTTACTTAGCATTGTTCACAAATCACACCAAGAACAGAATCCTTCTTGTTATCTTCTTTGCAGGCCACAGATGAGTAGTTTAACATTTCCATGTTTACGTTAAATCTTCTGTCTACAAATCTCGAAATTCAGACATGAGCGAATGGTTTTGTGACCATCCATGTGGTTACAAATGTGTAATTAATAAAATGCTCCAGCAGTAAATGAATCCTAATTGCTGCAGGGATTCTTTACCTCAAATCACTGTTGCTATTCTCGAAAATACTTCACTAACCAAAGAAATGACAGAAAATGAGTATTTTGTTTCCAGCAGGCTTTTACATGGTGGGTTGTGTGGTGTGCAACAGCTTCCAACAAATGGAAAATCCAGGAGAAGCCAACACCGTGGATTTATCATGATCCATCTGTTGTATGGGATTTCCAACTGGTTACCGGTCTTTGGTTACTGCTAAAAATATGTGGGACATTGGAACTGCACTGATAAGAAAGCAGAGTTTTGCAACTGAATGATTATTTTTACTCCTTGTCCTGCAGGAGCCATGCTAACAACAACATTTCTGCCTCAAATTATTGCCAAATCATGTGCCAGTGGGTGCCAATAACCTATGGAATGACAGAGCTGATCACTTCATGGATATGGCCTTGTTTGTATTGTTTTTTTTAGTAGATAAACAATGAAATTTCTTTATCAGAATGTCACATCAGCATTGATGCCACACAGAAATTAAGAAAAAATGGTCTTTTCTACGAGCTCAAAACTGAATGAAACAATAACTACACTGTCAGTACTGCTACAAAAAACCCCCAATCCCATATATCTCTGATCAATTTTAGATCAACTGCAGTAAAGCAGTAGTTGGAGCACATGTGGTGCTTGTACTGCCAGGTTTGGGGTTCCATATCCCACAAATGCTAACATCTGCTCCTTGTCAGGCACTGATATCCATGCAGGCAGATTTTGGTGATGTGGAGAGCTCTACTTACTCCAGAAAAGCTCTCAATGCAGGCTCTGAGGTCTGTGCAAGTGGCATGGTGAGATATATGAGACTAAATGACTAAACTTTAAATAAAAAACTTACGTTTAAATAAAAATAGGCATTGCCTTTTTTGCCCTATGTGCAGCCCGGGGTAGGAAAATAAAGCCATTCCTAAACACTCACTAATCCCTGAGATGTTTTCTCCCAATTTTCCTTCTTTTTTTTCAAGCAAGTCGATTACATTCCAGGAATTTGATTTTTACAAATTGTTGCTGTAAAGGCACTGTGGACTAAACAATACAAAAGAAGAAAACTGGGGAACGAAGTTTGTTTTTTCTGGCCATATGCTGGCATATAAACAATAAAAGTGACAAACACACAAATATGCCACAATGGAAAACTATGTGCAGATCCCACGCAGTAAATTGAAAAAGCAACATGCTGGATGGTTCTGCTTAACAATAGTGCAAAAATAACTGTAGGAAACTCTGGCTAAGGCGGCCCACAGACAGTTTTGGAAGGGAGGAATCAATTGACAAACTACAAGTAGAACAAATGAATTATCTTAAGCCTACTGAAAACAGGAAACCAAGGACACTTCTATTTTCAAATTACATTTATTATCGCTCCCCCCCTCCCCTTTTTAAGCAGAAAACAAAGCTAAATTTAACCAAATTTTTTCAAGAAGCACAATCATTTTATTATGTTGCCATTTGCTGGAAGTATCAAGAGAAACATTAAGTAGAGATTTTTTTTTTTTTTCCATCTAAGCCACTTTTTCCATTTGAATATCCATAAAAAGAAACAATGATCCGTTCCACAAAGCAAGGGAACTACTGAAACTTGGTTTGCTGTGATCACTTTTTGTTCTGTCACATCACCTCACGCCCCAAAGGACAGCAGTGAATGCTGTGGTTTGTCCCACTGCTTGCTCCTAACAGAGAGAAATGAGCCCTGTCCATCTTTTCCTCAGTGAGGTATCCCCATCCCACATCCAGACACCAGTAATTATGCAACTCATAAAACATAATGACTTTGAGATGTCTCTCTCCTGTGCAAACAGGTTTAGAAATGCCAAAGTCACTGCAGAGAGAAGAGGAGCACACCAAGGGCTGAGCCTCATCCACGGAAAGCTGGGCTGGATGTTAGGTGCACTCAGGAACGGAGCAGCTGAATGCCTTCAGAGGAGGCTACAGCATTCCCCTGGCATTTTATTTTGGAAAATAAAACTGAACTTACAGTCACAGGGAAAAAAAAAACACCCAACAAAACAAAAGTTAAAAATTCTAACCTTGATCTGACTCAAGTCTGGGAGGAGCTGATGGCTCTGCTCATCCATTAGGGAAAGGCACAGTGCCCACACCTCAGGGAGAGTCATTTTTGGGGACAATCAATTGCATCACAGTCACAAGAATCAACAAATGTAGCTATAGATAAAGGGAACAGAGATTCTGAGTTTCACAAAAGCTGTACTTTGCATTTCCATATTCCTCCAATGTATTTCAGTCAAGATATTGTCCAGCTGCCTCATATTTCAACAGGACAGGAGTAATCAAGTCAGACATGTACCAGAGTCACTGGAGTGGAGAGATTCTGTTGTCTAAGGTCTTCTCTGAAGAGCAATCAACCTTATTTTTTTCTCTCTCATTTTGCCTTTCCTTTTGTGTCAAAGAAAAACAAAGATCCAAGCACCAAACCCGAGAGTAAATTCTCACTCGGTTTCCTCCAATACTGCCAAGAGAAGCTCAATTCCCAAGCCACCCTTTGGCACTCGAGTGTTCCCATGAACCCAGGGTGCTCTCCTTCCTCCAGGAAAGGCAGGGGCATTACTGCCCAAAGCCAGGAGCGTGGCTTGGCACTGCCACCACACACTTCCACACACCAGCAGATCCAGATGAATTTTAGTGCTCCTCTAAATAAGCAAATTTGCTCATTAATTTTAAAATATCGCCACGTGACGGCGGAATAGGTCACACAGCCAAAATGCTACCTGAAAAATAGAAAATATTTTGGTGTATATTCCAGACCACTTTAGATTCTAAACCTATTGATCCAAACACAATGCTCTTGAATCCTCATTGAACTCTGACACAAACCTTCGCTGTGGCATCAGACAAGAAACCCAACACCTTGTCTGCATCTGCCTAAACAATGCTGTAATTTATTCATTGCTTAAAAGATACCACAGGGAATAATCCTTTATCCACAAATATCACAAGTTTGGGGAAAGAGCTTGTTTCAGCCACTTTGTCAGAGGCATGAAATAGGCAATATCATGCACGGTGAGAAATCTGAAAAGAGTATTTATTGTGGAATGGAAAAACTGCTGTTGTCTAACATAAAAAGGTCCAATGTAGTCATGCTTTAATATTTCCCAAAAGTTAAATCATGTTATTCTGAGAACACCTTCAGCATCATCCCCTCCCAGGCAAGAACTGATTTCATTTTTTGCGTTGTCGCAAGAAGAGAAACAGCCTCGATATGGAATATGCAAAATATAAACTTTGGTAAATTCTAAAAGAGATTCTTCTCATCACCTACTTGATTTAAAGCCAGTTTCTTTAAAAACAATTAACTAAGCCCTTACTCACACTTTTAAAAACTAAAGTCTGAAATGGGCTCAGGGAGGGTTTGAGTCATCATGTCCCTCTACCTCTGAGACCAAAAAGGATAAACATTTGTAGTAAGACCAAAAAAGGATAATTGTTCACAGTGATAAGAACTTCATAGCTATTTAGATGGTGACTCAATTGCAACAAAATCCAGGGCAGGACATCTGTTCACTGAACCTCATCAAGGGAGCTTTTTATTTGCTTCTTTCTGCCCCCACTGTCAGGCTCTTGTCATTGTAAGTCACATTTTGTAAGCACAATGGAGCATCTTCAGAAGTTAATTACAGTTGTACTAGGCTTCTTCAGCAGAGGCAAAAAGGGAAATGTGCTGTTTCATGGTGGTTTTGAATCAAATCTTGTCCTCAGTGAGTGTCCAGAGCAGAAAGACGCAAAAGTCTCTCTAAAGGCCCTTCAGTGAGAAGAGGCAGGTTTTGTAGACACGCCCCAAAACCCACTGGAAAAGGCTGAAAATTCCCAGAGGTCAGAATTTTCCTTTGGAGATGCCTATCTCCCTTTATTGACTACAGAGGAATCCCAGCACAACTCATCTCCTATTTAGACACCTTGAACAACAACCCAAAGCCAAGAAGACAGGTCAGGATCCTGCAGGAGAAGCCACAAAACAGCACCAGGTCTTTGGCAGCTCTCCCACATGAGCTGGAGCTCAGTCCTTGGGCTGTCTATGTTCCAATTCCATGTGTGTGAAAAAGGATAACATCCCTGTGATGCCTTAAATGACCACCTGGAAACAGAGGCTAGACAGGAATAAAGGAATAAAGGAAGGATTTATTTGAGAGGCCTTCAGAGGTCACACTCTGGGCTCCAGAGGCTCCTGCCTCAGTGCATCCCAAAATGGATGACAGGTCATGAGTTCTTCACACTTTTATATCAGCATAAACTCACTAATTAGAACTTTAGCTAATGATGGAATTTCACCAAGTTTGCCCCCCCCCCCTAAGATGATGGTTTATACTTTTTGGGCTTAGGACAGTCTGGGTGTCCTTGGAGAGCGAGCTGGAGAGGCTTTGTTATGTCAGTGTGAGCATGAGAGAACAGCACTGAACGAGCTCCAGGGAACTGCAGAGTTACACTGGGCTGTACAGGATTTGAAAAATATAAAAGTTAAAACCTAAGACATCACCTGCCCCAACTCACAAGAGCACAATAAAGACATTAATGATGGTTATGCCCCTGAAAATACAGTAATGCAGATTGTAAGGGTGAGCACCACCGTTAGAAATGTTTCTGTGCACTGGGTTCCACTTACCAGCTCTCTCAGTCGTGCAGAGCTTCCTTAGGCAGGGATCCTGTGGCAGATCTTGGAGTGACCCTTGGCCTGTGCCCACCAGAAGCTTTGGAGCATTTGGGAGCAAGGGCTGGGCCAATGCCCCTGCAGTGGCACAGATGTGACTCTGCTCGGCAGGACGTCCACAGAGAATGGTGGCAAATGCTTCTGGTTTTATTTCTTTAATTGCTCTGTGATTTCTCAGAGTCTCCTCAAGTGCTAAATTCCATTACCACCTCTGCTGCCCGAGCAGTCCCCTCGGCACAACAAACACAACTCCCAAACGGGCCCCAAGGGACTCCAACCCCTGAGTGCAAAAGCCTTTGGTGATGACCCTGCAGCATCCCCTGCTCCACTTCAGCAGATGAGCACAAGCAGGAAGGCAGAGGCTGCTCTCCAGCCCCAGAAAACAATTCCTTAAAAGCCTTCCAAGGTGCCATTTTCCAGCTCTTTTCCTGCACCATGTCCCATAAGTGAGGATGCTGTACCCCATGGCATCACTTTTCCTCATCAGGCATTTAATAGCAAAAATACTATAATTTAAATTCTCGGAAAATTATAATTTTATTTAAAGCTGAGATGGAGCAGGGAGTTAGAACAGGTCCCACTTCTCAAGAATCCCTTCTCTGATTTGAGCTTGAGGCTGAAAACAGTGAAGCTGTAGAGTGCACTGATGGGAAATGAAGAAAGAGAAGGAAAATGGCAACTACTGGACTAGTCCTTACTCAGGACTAAAAAATCAGGCACATAAAACAGGTGAAAAATAACTGGTTTGCAGCTAAAAGCACCAACAGAGGAAATCTTCACTGAGGGCAAAACAATAATGTCAACATTACCTTAGAAATGCCTCAACCCAGTCCCTCAGTCCAAAGATCTCTTCAAAGCAGCTGGTTCAGGCTCTGGAAATTAATAACAAAAATGGAATTAAGACAAAAATGTTTATAATAACTCTGGAACATCTTATTAAAAGAATTAATGTAAGATGCTTTTCCCCTTCCATGTGTGCCCAAGAACACAGGACAGAGCTGAGGAGTGGGACATTTGGAGAGCCCTGAACACAGCAGCAGAGGAGCATGGTTGGCTCACCAACAGATAATTGCTTCTCCCCTCTCTTCCTTAAATGTGATAAAAATGAAATTATTTCAAAATCAGAGGCATTTAGAGTCCCAGCCCTCCAAATGCACAGTGTTTATTCCTTTTTCATTGCCCACAGTTTGGGTGTGCTTTGCTGGTTTTTCCCTCCTCAGTTTACTCAGTATAAGGCTCGCACTGATCTCATCAATAAGAAATGAATTTTGGTAACTTTCAAAACCACTGTATTATTTTTCCTTTTATTTGTAGTGAGTTTTTCTTCTCTCAGTGGTATTACTGCAATAAGTCAGTCATTATTTCTTTATGTTTTCCCTCCTTTCTTTAGTATTTCATTTCCCTTTACAGCACATCTCGTGATCACAAAGAAAACAGAGACACTTATTTCTTTTAACAGTTGAAATTGCTGCAAGTGATTTAACTGTCATTTAATCTGATTCCTCTCTTCTGTCTGTGGAGAAATATGTTTAATGTACTGGAAATTATGTTAATAAGAAAAAGCATTATCTCATTTAATGAAATAAATATACAAATATTTCAAAATAAAATAAAGAGGCAATCTTCACTGAGGAAAAAATGTCTCTTATGGTTTGCATAAAATAAACAAATGAGAAAAATTAATGAATACATTGAAATATACTGACAAAAATTATGCCTAAACTCAAAAGGGAAAAAAAAAGAGAAGGTGACTGAATTGCATCTCACCTAATCAGATGCTTTGTGAGACAACACAGAAAGAAGCTCAAAGGATCACAGTACAAATTATTTTTTTGTATTTAAATTATTAAAAGATGTTTTTACCCTAGGTTAAACTTTTCTTCCCCTCCTTTTAAAATCTCGCAGTTTTCCTGCCTTTTTTTTGTTATTTCATTTTCTTCAATTGGCATCGAAATAATATTTATTGTTTAATGACTGTGATTGCTTCATCCTTTAATTATCTTTGATCCTGTGCCACAAAACACATTTAATTTATGGCAAAGAACTTTGAGCCCCTCTGATTTAGTTAATTGTAACAATCAATAACTCTGTTTCTAAGCTTTTGCATTCTGAAGGAGGCAACTAGCATGCACTAAGGTTAAACAAATATTGTTAGTGGGGAGAGAAAAACTTGCAGCAATTATGTAATAAAAGCATGACCACCATAACAGAAACACATAATTAGCGATTTAATTACAGACATCAAAACAAACTAAAGATGTCAATAAAAAAAAAAAAATCTCCTGTGACAAACTGATTTCATTTCCCTGTTCTGCAGTTCTAGACCTTCACGTATTTCTCTCTGTTTTCTTGTTTTTCAGAAATCAAGAGCTCCAAACCCAAAGCAGAGGCTTGGTGCCATTCGTTTGGCTGGGACTGTGGCAGGAATTTGATGAAATCCTGGGATTACTTTCTCACTGGCAGAATCAGTGCCTTCACTGCATCCCACAGTGGATTTTTTTTTACCTCCCCTCTCAAAGGGCCCAGCAGTGCTGAGCATGCCATGGTGCCAGTTCCTTTGGGGAGCTGCAGTCACTTGTGTCACGAACCTTCTCGAGGCATTTTCTAAGTGCACCAGTTTCTCTCTCTGCTTCCCCATTCCTCACAAAGTGCTGTGGATCATAACAGCTCCGGCTCAGCCACTTCTGCTACCCAGAATAACCAGCCAGAGTGTGATGTGGAGAGATCTCAAGTGACTTTCTCACTTGAAATCCAGAGTTTCACTTTCCTACGGTTCTTCTTTCAGTTTATGGGCTCGCGAATGGGAATTTGAGCAGGACAGAAGTTGTGCAGTGAATGATTTGGGTCAGTATTAAACAGGTCACCTTTTCATTTTTAAAAAGCACCTAAAATTCCTTACAGTGAAATTCTAAACCCACTGAAGTCAGGAACAGAACTCCCACCAGCTTCAATGAGGATTTCAACCTGTGCTTCCAGAGGTTTATTCAGGGTCACATCACAAATCCAGATTCACCACTCCTGACAGAAATCTTCCATCTTGAGGGCCTACACCTGATTTATCTGGATTGGAGGCTGAAGCTGCTTGTAATCATTACATGAGAGACAAAACAAATCCTAGAGAAAACGGCTGCTCTCAAGTGTAGCTTATCATTCACGTAAAACAAGTAATCTATTTAAACAAATTTAGAATCCCTATTTTTTATACACATATATAAAAACCCAGAGTCTGTACAAACACCAGAATTTGGTTTTAATGATGCACTTTCTTTTTCTGCTAAATTTCAGTTCTGGGGAAAACATTCCCTACAGCTTTTGTGATCAGGGTTTACAGAGATATTCAGGAGAGGATAACCTGTCATATTCACAGCTTTGTATTTCTAATTCGAGGTTTACTGGGCATTTAAAAACAAAAAGCTAAACCCCATTGCATTTCTTTTATAACTAGAGTGAAGAGTGGTCGGCAGTACAAATGAATTAGGAAATTATTCTCCTGCTGGGAAAAAATACGGCTCTGTTAACATGCAGAAATGGCTCCAGAGTACTCTGGGTTGGACCCACAAATGTGGCTCCAGCTTCCAAAATAATCTGGGCTAGACCCAAAAATGTCAGGCTCCAGGTTATACCCATAAAGGCAAGTAGAAAAATTATAATAATCTGATATATTCCTCTTGCAACAATACTTAAGGGAGCTGGATCAAAAGACTGGAAGCATTGACATTTTTTATTTCAATGTCTTTTGAGTGATCAAAAGCCTATTGACATGAACAAACCATCTTGTCAAGTTACAAAGAAAGAACCCCAAAATCTCTTTTTAAAAAGGTGTCTGTTTTTAAACTTGCATCTAAAAAAAAATCTGTAAGCTCTGCTTGACACAACCTGAATGTTTTCCCATTCAAGATTTTGAAAGACAGACATTCTTTTTTCAAAGGATACTTGTACTGCAAAAGCTTAATGTTTTTAAGCAAAATCAAGTAAATCAAAGTTCCTAAAATCAACACCTTCTTTTGTCTTCTTTTTTTTCTAACACCTTTGTCTCTTTTCCAATTTCTTTTTCTATTCTTGACAGTATAAGAAGCATGGAAGGAGACAGCAAAGCTACTTAAGGTGGTTTTCAGCAATACGTTTGACTCCAGGGAATTTTTTTTCACTGAACACAGTCTCCTGAATTTCAGCCATCTTGCACATTTAGCTTTTCTCATTTTAAGGCTAAATCTGGATGAAATCAAACCCAGGACTTGTTCCTTACATGTGCAGAGGAGAACTACAAATAGAGCCCTTTTCTAGCCATGCTGTGAATGAAAATAAAATCCCTTCTCTGTGGGTACAGCTTCCACCACATTTTGGGATCCATAAACTTGTCAAGAAAAAGGATGGCACAGACAGATTCTCACAAGCACATCCCCAACTGGCTCATCTTCCAGCCCATCACGGGGTCTAGCAGACATGGGTGCCACAAGAGAAATGGCATTTCCATCACGGAGAAATGAGCTCTGCAATGGAATCCCGAGGGAGCACTTCCCACTGCACAACCTCTGCAGGAATTCACCCATCCCAGCCGACCTGCATGGCCAGGGCCACCCAGATCCAGTGCTCTGAGTCTGTAGGCAGAGGCAAAAGGGAAGCTGCTGGTGCATCTTCCAGGCTTTTTTTGGCTCCCAGGGATCGAACACATTCCTGCAATACCCCGTGCAGCACCACTGCAGAGGCTGGAAGCTGAAAGGAAAAGCTAATGGTGTCTTATGTACTTCTGAAGTTCCTCCTGCCTCTTTCATGTAATTCCTTTAGCCTATTATCAGCCTTTTTAAACATATTTGAATTTATTTGATTTTTGCATTTTCTCCCTCTGTTCCTTTAATGAAAGGAATTAATTTCTATACCTTTGAAGAGCCCTCTGCTTTCCCACAATGCAATTGGCCGTTTTTGCTGCAAAATGGGAGTCAGAATTCACCAGCCTGAAGCTCAGGAATGTGCTAGAGTCTAGAAAAATCAAGTAGGTGCTTGAAAGCACAAAATGGAAATGCATCTCATTGAGCAGAAATGCAGAATTTCAAAGCCGAACAGCGAACGGCTGCACCTCTTCACCCAACCCTTTTATTTGGTTTTGTATTTGTGTTTCTTGAAGCACCTATTTTTGCAAACTACATTGTATCACTTCCATCTACTCCACAGGAACACATCACTAACCCAGCAATACTGAAACGCTGAAAATATACTGAAAATATCTGAAATTCAGAGAATTTAGGAACAGGAGGAAGAGCAAATGTACGTAAGCTTTGCAGACCAATTCTGGTTTGGTTAAGCAGACTGCAAATATTACTCCATTTGATTTACATCAAACACATCATTTTTAACCAACTCCACTGAACTAAAGTAGGAAGTTGTGCCAAGTACTTTATTTTTAAATTCTTCCCCTTGTTTGTCAACAGTGACATTTGATGGCAGACGTCTGAAGACCTCCAGCATCCTTGAAACTGATTTTGGAGAGATCTTGATACCCGAGTATCAAACTTCTACACCCTCCTTCCAAAAGCATTCTCAAAGATTTGGGAGTGAAAGCAAATGCAAAACATGGCCTTCAAGCAGTTGAGACCATTGAAAAAGCACAGTATGGCCTCTTCTAGTGAGCTACTTTTTATTTGCTGCAGAATTCCACAGTGATGTATTAAATTGTGACAAACAACTTCAGCACAAGTTATGATACACCTCTGTAAATACATAAATGAACAAATATCGGGGGGGGGGAGTTCCCCTTAAAGTGAGGCTTTCTGCTTTCTTGTTCTCCATAGAAGCTGCTTGTGGTCACATTGAAATTACTGGGGACTTGACACTTCATCCTTCAAGACTTCTGTGTTTGTCTTGCAGCACTCCAAGGGCAGCCAGCGTGTCTGTGGGATTGAGCACTGACAAGTGGAGCTGTGGACACCTCATCATCCCCCAAGAATGTCCCCGTAAGTGAAACCAGAAGAAACTCCCCACAGCCTATTCAGCCCCAAACACACGTGAGCAAGACAGATGCTCTCAACATGAGTAACACAGAATTCCTGTTCTGCCAAATGAGCTTTTGTCCTTCCTTATCATTCTAACAAGTCAACCTGGGAAACCATCTGCAAAGCTGAGAACAAGCAGAATTTTTTTGGTGAAATATGTTAAAAAATCACTTCCTCACAGCTTTGGAAGGAACTAGACATATTTATCCCAGTGCTTTCCAGGTAGCCCTTTTTAGGGATCTACACTTGTGCAGGAGACTTTTCAGGTCACGAAAACAGCCGTAACATCTAAATTTAGGGAAGTTGTCAGACATGGAAGTCTGGAGACTCGTAAACGTCCCCGTTTCCAGGTTTGCATGAAACTCGGTGTCCCCTGCTTCTCATCCTCATGGAAATTACAAGCAGATACATTTCTTTGTGCTGTCTCCAGCACACCCACACCTGAATGTTCCTTGCTACAATCCAAAGAAAAGGTGCTAACAAATACAATTAAATGTTTTCAGACTCCAAACACTGTTCAGCACCAGTCCCAGTGAAGTAGTACAGAAAGGTTAAGGAAGATTTTTCCCCTTATCATTATATTTTGCCTTTTTTTTTAGCTGACTTTCATGGGATACACAGTCCATTGTTGGCTGATAAAATTAGAACATCAGAGATGGCCTAACTAGAATGCAATTTATCACTGTAGTATTCCAGCACATAGAATTTCTATTCCTTAAATAAACATATTTCTTTAAAGTGTCAACACAACCAAGAAATCTGATCTCCTAGACAATATTCCAGGCTTGATGTATTTTTATTGCTCTCCAGTAATGAAGTTTTAACTCTTGATATATTCCTGCTATTTAACTGCCATTTCAACCAAACTAAAATGATCCATTTCCAAAGTTGGTTCAGGCAGAGCCCTGACATTGTGCAAAGGAATGTGCCCAGGTGCTCTCCCTGGAAGCTCCCACCATAATGCTTCACCGACAGGGGAGAGGAGCTGCGAGAATAAAGAACATATTTAAATGCATAACACAACCGAGGCCATAAATTCGTTCTGCACCAGCCGCACATGTAAATAAGGGGCAGCGAGTAACTTTTTTCCCTGGATTTGCCGTTTGTGAAGTGAGTGCTGGTGCTCTGGAAAGCTCCCGTGTGGTGGGAATGGCACTGCTCTCTCACACCGCAGCGAGTCCCACTCACAGCCACTCCAGCTTTAACCACGGCAACTTCTATTCAAACTTACGACTGCACAAAGAGATTGGAATGAACAACTTCTATCACATTTCTACTTGTCATTTGGGATTAGCTAATCCCACATCAACTCTGTACATAATATAGAATTGCATATCAACAATATCAGCCTGGAAATGCGTCTCACTTCTTCCAGCAGTTTCCCAAGTTAAGCATTTCTGTCCCGCTAATGAACCCTTTGTTCCAGTGAATGTGATTGTGCCAGGAATTTAATGCATGTAAATGTAATGACATAAGAGCATTACATAACCACTCTCCTACAGGAGCTGATACAGTACAGAATATAATGAAGCCAGACTATAAATGATGCATATACCTGCAAGGGAAAAGGAGCCTTATTTCATTTAGTGAATCTCTATAAATAACAACGTGGCAAGAAATGGTTTCAAGTGCTTCAAAATATTTGGGGAAAGGGATCAATCGATGTGCTGCTGAATTGTTAAATAGAAAGGAAAAAGGCAGCTAAAAGATTAGGAGGTACTTCCTACTTTCTAAGAATTTTAAAGAGAAAAGCCATAATAAAAACCTAGAAAAACCCCTACATTCACCCATCCCGTCCTGCATTACAGAATGTTCTCACTACTTCTTCCCTCACATTTTGGAATCAAAGGCACGTGCAGCAGGAATCGGAACATCCAGGACCAGATTCTGAAGCTGTTCCCCTCAGAACACTTCACTCGCCATCAGCTGGCTCAGTGGACTCACACCAGGCAAATATTACCTTCCACAAGGAAGGAAACAAACAACTCTTATGGCTTTTTTATGCTCCGAATAGAGGAAATCCAGCAATCTTTACAGGATAATATCGGAGTGAAATTCCTCCCTCTTTGTCCTTCTCCCTCCCTCCCTTCTGACTGCACAGCTACCTTGAAAAGAGCAAGAAAAGGTAAAGCTGTAGCCAGCGCTGAGCTGCAGCAACAGCTTGGGAAACAACAAGTGTGTCCCCAAAACAAACAGCCCATTTGTTTGCGTTTAGAGAACTGAAAAGAACAACTGTTCCTCTTGCATAAGTCCCGACTTCACCTAAGACGAGGCTGCAATTCCAAGAGCACTTCCTAAAACATTTTGTGCCGGGGTTATTTATGTTATCCTGAGTAAGAAGTGCTCCTCTTGTCGCATGTATAAATAAATTAGTGTATAAGCAGACGCTGAAGTGTCTCTATTTTGCATACAACCGCCTCCCTATTTTCCCCCATCGACTTCGTGTTTGACAGAAGGAATTTCACCTCTGCCCACTCCTTCTCAGGCTGGTATCAGTGAACTCAAGGCAAAGAATCCACAACTTCTGACTGAAATTGAATTACATTACAGAAATTCTTTCTGAATTTTGGATTTCTCATAATTTACTGCGGGAAGATGCAAAGCATACTTCTGAGTATCAGCAAAAAATATATATTAAAGATGCTTAACTTTTTTCCTTTTTTATTTAGCCAGAACGAAAGCCCAACATTTGAAATCTTTCAATATGATAAGCCAAAACTCTGGAAAGAAGTTTTGCAGAAAAAGTCTGGCTGCATCACAAATTAAACCAAACTAAAGCAACATTAAGGTGTAATTTAAGACCTTCAACGTGAGGGAGCTCAGACTGAGGGCTCTTACTTTGTGAGAAAGGTGTGTTACTACAATTATTGCGATTTTTTTCTTCAGAACTATTTAAGTAAAGAAGCAAATAACATCAAGGAAGTTCTGTTTGGAATAAGAAGCAGATAGCACAAACTAATCTGTCACACGAACTGATAAACTTTGCAAGGCATTCGAAAAGGAAGGAAAGGAGAAAAGTCGCCAAACTCTTGGGATCCATGTATAAATTGGACTTTTTTCATGCATATTTCATTGCCGTGTAACTCTTCCCTCGGTTCAGACTTGGTAATGTACTGCTAAAAAGTGCAGTATAGATTTTCAGATCCACAGCTCTGTCGACGTCAATTTTAGGAGCATTTGTATGCAGGTACCCACCTGCACGTTTTAGGAGCTGCTCACAGGTCCTCACATTCGCACATTTTGGGCACTGGGAACGATTCCTGCCAGTCCATTCACACAACAGATTGAGGGATTTTTCAGAGGAACTCTTTCCAAATTACACAGAAGTAAGACACCATTTCATCAGCCCCCAGGGCAGATTCCACTCGGGCCGCAGGTATTTACAGCTCTTTGAGGTAATGAATACCAAATCAAAGCCCATTTGCACCACGGGCTGAGGTCATGCAGTTCTGATCCTGATAAAATATAGAACTCCGCTATAAGTAATTATTTTGTTGATTTTATACCGTAGCCCATTTTGCTTGTATATATAGTGTTAAAAGCTAATATATTATTCAATAGCTATAAAGGGCCTTTTTTTCTGGTCTTTTCAGTGGTGTTATTGTCTTTCACATCCTGTCAGAGCATTAAGATGTCACAGAACTTTGCAACAATTTACTGCTCAAACCAACGTGCACTTCACTAATATCATCTGGATGAGGAAGTGTGCTGGCAATTCTTTATTAAAATACAAGCTTTAACGGCCTGCCCAAAGTGTGGCTAAAACACCAACTGCAATTAGGGGAGGGACAGAATGATTTGGTACAAAACGATTTGGGTACAAAATTTCCAGGTATATTATTTTGGAAGAACCAGAACACAGCACAATAAAAATATATATTTTATATATGTACTGTCTAGCCCAAATGAATTTTATATAAAAAATAAAAAGCTCTTGTTACAGGGGGTTTTGGACATTTTTAATATAGGTAGATAACAAGCACAGGTTGTGATTGGCAATCTTTGTCACTTCTCCAACAAAAATAGCTACACCCAAACGCTAGGCCTCCCTTTAAGAAAATGCCAAGAATATTCTCTATCCTATGGAATGTTTGCATCAATCATGTACCTGTGGCTCTCACAGTGAGCTGGACTATTACAAGATTGATGATAAGCTCAAACACAATACTTGACCTAAATACATTATGTAGCAGTGGATGCCTGTTAAGTAGGTCAGCACGGGCTCTTAAAAGTTATGCAAAACTTATTGCTGCCACACAGGCGGCATGTCACGAGTCGAGAGGGATGAGAATCAATTTTATAGGCTGCAGGAAATCTCTTCTCATCATATGAAAATCTGTTTCGCCATACTTAAAATGTCTTAAATACTGGGATATGCTGCTTGTCATATGTCCTTAGGTCTGCAAGTAAAACACAAGCGAGGTGGACAGCCCATGAGAAGCCTCAGGATGATCTGGAGGCTCATGCCCATGGCAGACTCCTCTTTGAAAGTAATTGTTCAAATAAATATTTTCCATTCTTGCAGTCAAACAAATTGTGATTTATGGGATGCATCAGACAAGCCTGTCAAGCCAAGGAAGTCTGTATTTAGCAGTGATTAATCAGAGATAGCTATATTACCCTGCCTGGATCTTGGAAGCTCTTCAACAGCGTGGCGGAGAGAGGACAAGTGTCCAGGGACTCGCCAGGGGGGCCCCACGTGTGAGGAGCTTGGCCACACAGCAGGACACAGATTGCACCTGCCAAAAAGAGCTGGGAACTGCTTCCCCACGCCTTTCTACACACTTTGAGCACTAGGGAGTGGAGAAGTTAAGAACAAAAGCATCTTTATTGACTGAAATCCACTGAGGTCCACTCTGCATCGAGCCATGAGCCACCTGGATGTTCACGAACAACTGAGCCTCTAGAGGAGGCAAGTCCAGCCTGATTCCAGTGGCTCGTGTTATGTGATTTGAAACCTTTGCAATCTCTAAACTGAGCTGAATTTCTGCCTTTTACCTCTTATAGCAATAACTGAGCAAGTCATTAATGCCTTGAAAGAGACCACACTGGGCCCATCCTCCAAATGGGTAAGAAAAGCCCAGAAATTCAGATTTTCATGTTTCAAAGACTTGCCCTGTCACACTGTCATAGTCATTTCCCCTCAGCACGGGAGGAGGCATGGCCATGATGTTGTGGTGACATTGCTGAGTGCTTCGTGGAACCTCCTTCCTACGAAGAAGCCTCTTGTAGACAAGTACACATTAGGAGTGAGGACTTACACATCACTTACTCTTCGCATTTCCTCTACCCACACTCAGCAACTTACTGACAAATGTCAATAAAAAATCCCCAGGCTATTCACCAGTTACAAGAATGTAGCAAGGAAAAAAAAAAAAATCAGTGATAAAAGCAAGGGTTTTTTTGAGGAGAGAGAGGAAATAGGTGTAGAAGTGTGTCTTGAAAAAGCAAGGCTCAGGAAGGCTTCCCACCAGCATCGCAGTAATGTGGCTCATGTATGCAAGTTGCATATTTTAGTTAGCATTTAACTCAGAAGCCTTTCCTTTGAGACAAGTGATTATTTTCTTTTCCTGTCTGACCTAGTGAATACTGCAGTGCTCCACGATACTGTATTTGTGCCCTGCAGGCAGCAATGTCCCACCAACTTCCCACCAAACGCTCGTAACACAAGGCAGAATGACACCAAAAAAATGAGGAGTATTATTTTGCATACTGCAAACAAATACACGCTATTGTGTTTCTTCTTTTATTGTTTTCTTATTTCATCATTATTCACCACAGTTCTTGCCTTCATTTGCAGAGTTTGGGTTTTAATGTAATGGCCATTCAATAAAAATGTTGCTTTTAAGGGTTCGCATATCATCCCATTTTCTCTTCAACCCTTCAGCAACCATATGGCAAGCAATCAGGTCTGCAATCACTAGGTCCATATTATGTAGAGCATGATTTCAGCATTATGCTATTACCCATCTGTTTCTGTAGAAAAAGACATGAACCCTTGTATAAGAGGTCAGTGGTTTCATTGCACACCGTATTCCAGAAATCCATCTCTGTTCACTTGAGATCACTTCCATGATTTACTGTAGTCTTTTAGGCAAGGCTCTTTTTTTTTTTCTTTCTTTCTTTTTTTTTTTTTAATACAGACAATCAGCACAATTTGTCTGTCTGTTGTATAAAAATATTTCTAACTGTCACTGGGTGCACTTATGCTCTCTTAGTTAAAAATGCTCTCCTGAGATCAAGCCATTTTCTTAAGTAAGAGACAAAAAAAAGAGAGTGGAAGGTTCACCTATTTCCATTTGTTTAACAGATTACTCCAGGAATAATGAGGTTTGCTGTTCAGTTAGGAGCTAGAAGGAATTCTCTTTTGCTTTGTTTCTTTGGTTTCAGCAATAGGCAAAGAGGTATTTGACTTTCTATAGCAGAGGAATGCACCATAAACCTACAGACATAATGGAAATGTCCATTTTTAATTTGACCTAATCCCCAGATTCTGCCCACAACAAAGACAAGTCAAGGGACTTCAACTGCAGCCTATCAAGCTTAGGAAAGGAAAAAAATAAAGAAGGAAAAAAGAAAAGTTGTCTGATGCCAAGGAACTTAACTGCAGGCCACTCTGTTAACCACAGCACGTAACCGGACACTTCGCTTCCCTGGCGCCCTATCGCCAAAAAGTCTCTGCCATGATAAAGAAACACAAAAACACGTCCAAAAATAAATTCAGCATTCCTTAAGTGTCACACTATTCACTGCTTGTACAACATATTTAACAGGATAGCTATGCTTGACTAGAGAAACACAATGGAATTCTCTTTAACAACCTCTTTTAAGTAAACCACAAGCTTGACCTAAAACAAAAATAAATAAAAATTTCTACATACACGCCATTCAACAGCACAAAACTGGTCTTTTTATCCAAATTATTTTGTAACAGCAGCTTTGTCAGACACTTCCCAGACTCAGAGCTCATAGAAAAAAACCCAACAAAATAAAAAAGTTCAAATTCAAATAATTTGAAAACACAAACAGGATAAAGACACGGAGTGCGGTGCCCAGACAGAAGCGATAACAGAGGCTAGGGAAGGAGGGATGGGAAGGAAGGCTCAAAGGCAAAGGTGCTACAGAGATGTTAAATCCCTGGAGCAGCCTGAAAGAGGAAAGAATGGATGAGATTGCTAAGATGTTCTTGTTGGCTACTATGAACTTCTCAGAAGTCGATTATTTTGTTGAAGGAAGCTAAAACAAAGAAACTCATTTGGTAAAGTTGGACTGAAAATGGAAAGAGAAAGCCATGGAAGGTTCCAAAACATCTGGGGTTCATTATGGGTAGCAGAAGCAGCTGAAAAAAATTAATTTCTAAGTTTCCTTTGCAGAAGCAAGGCCTTAAGGGTAAAACTCAAGCTGCACAGTGAAAGGAAACACTGCATCTTCACCAAGGAGAGCCTCTGGACAATGCTGAGGTACAAAAAGCCACCCAAATCTGTGCAGTGGCTTCTCCTCACTTATAGGGATTAAAAAAAGTAGAGTTGATCTGCAGAACAGCTCTTGGCCAACATTCAACAAAGCTCTTTTAACTCCTGAAGCAGCCTGGATGTGGCAGGCTCATGGAAGCTTGATCTGCTAATGGGAGAAGGAGGCTTTTGGAATGTATGCTTAAGTATCAAATGCTGAGAGTCATTTCAGTAATAAAATCATTAAAGAAATGATACATGGACGTAGCAGGTCAATTAGGTAGACACAGGCAGACAGATTAGATGGGATGACCACAAAGAATTAAGTAAATATGAAATAGAGAAAAGTAAAGGGCAGAAAATTGAATCGAAAAGAATATTATAGATATATGAACTTGGCAAATAACTGGAGTGATTCCCCTGAAGAAAGAAATATTAAGCTGGTCAAATAAAAGCTGGTAACTCACTTTTCCCTTTTACTTTAATCTCTGACTTTATATGGTGTAAACACTACAAAAATTAGGGAAAACCAAGTGTTCAGAATGTAACTATGGAAATTACAGGCTGACAACCATCAATTACAGAATAAATGCCGTTCAAAAGCAGATGTAATAATAGCTGGCAAGAAACATTAATACAGTTTGACCTACAGTTTTATTTACTTCTTTCAGGCAACCTGAATGTCATGGTGCTTACATAAACAATGCTTAATGCTTTGAACTTCAATAAAACACAGCAAGAGTTAATTAAAATGATACAATCAAGGCATATCTCTTTCGATATAATAGACAGAACAATAAAGGGAGACTGTTTATTATAGATTCTAATAATTATTCACAAAAAGTATGCAGTGAAAGACTAAGCTTTAATTTTAAAGATAACTTCTTGAGCTGAAAAATCTCCTTGCTTTGATGTTTGCTAGCTGCTGAAATTCACGCATTTGGGAGCAGAGGCTTTGGCAAACAAACCCTTAATACACACGGATGAAAAGCTATTTTCAATAACATTAATGTTTAACGCAAACTGCTAAAAGCAAGAAAATTCAAAGTTAAGGCTGACAACTCCATTTTTAGCTTAGAGATCAGAGTTAAAAAAGCTCCAGCATCTTCTGCCAGAACTGTTGTAAGATTGCATTCAGAATATCTCAGCTTTTGTTTCATTTTCCATTCTCTGATTCTTTCCATTAACGTGCAGACTTGGAGGGTTTTGTTCTATTTTAGTTTGTTGTTGTTTTGATGGGATCGCCTTTGTTCCTTTCATCACCCAAAAGCCATCAACAGAAGGAACAGAAGTAGCTGCTGTTATGAAACCTGCTCTTGTAAGTCATCCATCCACCTTTCCAACAGCAGCCACCGTTGCCTCAAGCTCCCCCTTCAGCAAGGTGGGAGTCAGGAAGCTCAAGAATTTCCGACAATCCTGAGTGCTGTGAGGTACAGAGAATCTCCAGGAATGTTCTCCCATATGGAGCCACGTTCACCTCCAGCTTCATCAAACCCAAATCCCACATCTGCTTGTCAACAAAGGTGGCCAAGCAAGGGAAATTGTAGTCTGAGTTAAAAAGTTTGAACTTCCTCATTTCTGGCTAGGGTGTTGTTTTGCTCTTTTTCCACGGGAGTAGGAGATATTATCTTTGACTGAATTCATCTGAAACAAACAAAGCTGCCTTCATCAGCTAAGAAATATTGGATCTACAACCTCCTGTCCCCCAATTGCCCTTTTCTTCTTCTTCTTTTGTCACATTTGTCTGACATGAAAGAAGAGAGAAAAAAGAAAGAAAAAAGAAAAAATAATAAATCCAAACATGTATTTTAATTTATTCTTTTTTTGTTTTTTTTTTTAGATTGCAAATGAGTTAGAATCTGAAGTGCTTATTCAAACTAAATTCCTAAAAATACTGAAGACCTGCTTCTAATTAACAATCTGATTTGAATATAACTAGTCTGTGAGCTGGTTTGTGTACCTTGGATGTTTTTTCCCAAATCCCTGTTTCTAAGCTGGTACCACATTGCTGTGCCCTCTGTGCCAGATGAAGCCCTGGCTGCACACAAGGTTCCTTTCACAGGTCTGACTTCTGCTCTGAGCAGCAGCTGTGCTGCAGCTCTTCCACTGATCAGTCTCACGATACCTGGAGAGATTTTACTGCCCTGGAGAGCTTTTACTGCCCTGATTTTTCACAATCTTTACTTTAAAAAATCATAATAATAAAAATCTAGATTTTTTCAAATAAGAAGTGAGTTTTTAGCCTTCACAGTTCCCAAGATTTGCAACTGTGATCTTAACACAATACATATGTTTGGCCTACAGAAAGCAAGTGGAAACCCAATGATAGTTTTATTTAATGACCATGGCAGTTTTAGCCCATGAGATTGATAGGAGTTTCCTGAAAGGAATATCCCTTTGGCCAGCTCAGCTGTCCTGCCCATGCTCCCTCTCAGCTCCTTGTGCAGCTCCTCATTGCCAGTGTGAGAAACTCAACCATCCTTGATTTAGGGTGAGTTCACCAACAACTAAAACATCCCTGTGTTATCAACATTATCCCCATCCTAAATCCAAACCACAGCACTGCACCAGCTACTGGGATGAAAATTAACTCTGTCCCAGACAAAAGCATGACAAAAGATAAAACTTAGTTTAACTTTCTCAAATCAGACTAAACTTGCCAAGAGTTCTACAAGTAGTGGGAAATGCTCTCTGTTAAGGAGACACATCCCATTGCTGGTGCCACTGAATTCAGGAATCAGCAGAAGATTGTCCCTCATGTACCTCCCGAAATATTGGCACTTCCAGCTCAGCTGGGTGCAAATCAAAGCCCACCCACTGCCACCTTCAGCAGCAAGTGCCACAGCACCCATTTGTGTTCCTCTGTTAAGGCAGAGGTGACAACACTCAGGACAGATCTGTATCCATGGCATGCACCTTCAAATAACCCTGCAGCACTCCAGCTAATCCTTTCTTAATTATTGTTTTTTAAAGGGGGAAATTCTTCTGCTGTATATTCACAAGTGCAGCAACATGGCAGGGGAGTTGATGTGCAAAGACGTGACTGGGTGTTATTCCCTACTAAAACAATTATCTGCTGGCTAATTGGGATCACTACACTGGTGGAAGCGCTGGAAATAGTTCTAATCAATTGTTCTAACAATGCACCAACTCATGGAGAATTTAAAGAAAAAATGCAATTCCAGGATGTAAAAAATTACTGAATTACAGTGCAATCTTTAGTTGTTTTAATTGAGCAGTTTTCTCAGAATATGGGGGGAATGACTCATGCAGTTCCCCACCTCCACAAGCAATTTTTGCCAACCCATCTGCCACCCCAAATGTTTCGTCCAAAGCAACCCCATCGGTGGACTTCTGCTCCCTCTGCTGGATCTGCAAAAATAGGGATTAATAGACCCAAATGTGCATCCTTGGGAGGCAAGAGCACAACTTCCACTGCTTTCACCAGGAGGACTCTGCCCTAGCACTGCCCTCAAAGTGGTGCTGACATCACTGCTAACACTGACTTGCAAATAAGTAGCTAATAAACAGCTGTTATACTTAAAAAAAAAATACTTTTAAACAAAACCTCCTAATACCATTGGAGAATATTGGTTAAAACCAAAAATTACTTAAGAGATGATAATTTTTGTCGATGCTCTCTGAGCAGAGGTGCAATCAAAAGGAAATGCCAACACCCATTTAAGGTTTTGGTGTTTCTTTCAACCTTTCCCAGTTGTTTCCTCCTAGCCATGATCTCGCTGCTACACGGAGTGATGGCTCATTGCCACACGTGATGGGAGACAAAGAAAACATCCTCACAATGGACAATAAAGTTTTGCTTCTGCATTCCAAGTCAGAAACAAATAAATACTGAATTTCATGAAAACCTCTGTTCACGGAACTTTTCCTGTAGTCTCTACTATAAATGCTTTTACTGTCTGACTACTTAGAAATCACAAGTGTTGAACTGTTTAGTGACTCTGATCCTCCCATCAGTAAACTGATCTGGTGATAAAATGTAAAGGGCTTGTGGTATTTGCATTTTTACTCAGTTTAGTCACAGATCACAAAATAAATTAGTAAATTGAGCTACAAAGCTTCCAATTTGCAGCAACCAAGCCTTCTAAATAATCATCTATGCTTAAATACACAAAGCCCTTCAAATGTAATAATTTCTTCGTCAACTAAAACAAAAATTCCATCCCCTCAAATGATTCCACAGAATGAAAGCTGTAAAGAAATCAGCCAAATCAAAGCGCAAAATTTCGCCTTAAACTCCAGATAATTACAAATATCCAAGGAATTGAAATGCTGAGATCACGCACGGTATTCCTTCTGAGCTGTCAGACACTGTTGCTCCAGTTTCATAAAAGGGAATTGAGAGCTGTTTTCTTGTAGAAAGGAGCAGAAATGCTGCCATGGTTCAGGTGCCTGTATCACAACCGCGAGCATCACCAACGCCAGCAATTAGCATCATCACTGGCAGCATCTGAAAAGCAGCCAAATTCTTGGAGACTGAACAAATCTCCCACTGCTCAGGTCCATCCTTCCAGGGCAGGGCTAAAGCACACCCGTGGCCCTTGCAGGGGAAGCTGTGCTGCTCCAGTCACACTATTTATCCACTCACTTCCACAACTGGCTCCGAAAAATTCTATCTCCCTCTCCAAAATATGAGGACTTGGCACCTGCAATGCCAGGTCTCTGTTGAACATAAATTATTTTGTTAGATATGTGCAGGAGAACTATTTCAGCACAGCACAACTGTGGTTGTGTCAGAATTAGGTCAGTCAGATGCTTAAGTTGTTATCGATGTGGCCCTGAATTGCCTCCTCCTGTAATTTGAGTTTATACACTCAAACCTTTTTTTGATAAACACAGGCATAAATCAACACAAATTCCAGGCAGGTTCTGTGATGTCTTACTTGGAATTTGCAATGTGTTAGGACAAATGTTACAGTTTCCCTTGACCTATATTAAAAATATTTAAATGTTTAAAATATGATTCCTTTCATTCATATGCTAATGACTATAAACACTGCTCCAGCCAACACATTACAAAAGCCTAAATAGATTTCACCAGGACTTTACATCTTCTTAGTAAATTAGGTATAACAGTTAGTAAATGGATGTGCTGAGGGCATTGTAAAGTTGCCAGTCAGCTGTGCAATAATAAAGGGACTACGCAGTCCTAAAAATAAAAAATTACAAATGTGCCATGGGAGCCAAAGAAAAAAAAATGAAAAAAAAAAAAATTCACAGGAACTCTGTATTCCGCTGGGTACAGAAATCCTTTGGTGGGGATATATTTCCTGCTCGTATCAGAGAAATATTAAAGAGGAAAAAGTGAGGTTTCAGCTTGCAAGGCTTTGTTTCTGTGCGCGTGATTTGTCCGTTGTCACTGCTGAAGGGGTGCAGGACTCGCTGCATCCATCCCTGCACATCCCTGCCTGATGCTAATCTCCTCTCTCCACTCTGATATTTCCCAACAATAGTGGTCATCTAAATGCTGCTAATCCTTTTAGCACGCACTAATAATTATGCATTAGCGCAAATAATATTAAAGCTTTTTTTTTCAAATAATTACATATATAATGGATGTGTCTTTAAAAAGTTGTTTACAGCTAATTAACCAATGAATAATTGGTTTCTCTTCTTGAAGCAGGAGAAAGCTTGTCTTAGAGTCACAGTTAAAAATGCTTTCTCTCTCCCTTCTTTAAAACAGTTTTACAGATGTTGTTAGCAATTAAAACTGTTAAAATGCTATTAAACCAAAATTTCTTTATTAAAGGGATTACTCAACCCAGCTGAATTGTTTTTTAAAGTACTGGATCATTTCAAATAATTTCCAATTTGGATGATCAGTGAATGGTCTGAACACACCAAGACCCTGTTCTAAACAGTTCAGATCCTTTAGTACCACAACACAGGCTGCTTGTTGCTATATGACTGGTTTAATTGTGGGCTGTAATAAAGGTCATAATTAATATCCCAACACAGACACTAACAAACAATTTTAAATTGCCAGCATAATCAAATGATGCAAACATCTATGAGCTACAAAAGTTCATTGCCGCAACTGACAATTTCTTAATTGTATTCAGTCATTCATGGAAATTTTATTAACATCGAACTGATGTATCCTGCCCTTACTCTGTCACAACACCAGGGATCTAATTTCATTATTTTCCACAAGATTTGCTTGACTACTGCCATGATTCTAATATTGCTTTAGTCCAGATGTTTATGCTATTTAAATTAGGAAGAAAAGGCTTTTGGGTAAACACAATTAAAGAAGTTTTTTTTCTTTTTTTTTTTCTCTTTCCAAATTTAGTTTAACAATCTTCTTTTAATTAATGAATATAGCTGCAAAGTAGATGGGTTTTTCCCCCTCATTTTTTATGCTCATTCCCCACTGTGTGCAACATACATCGAGTGTATGGCTCCAGCTATTTCTAAATATAACAACCTTTTAATTTTTCACTTACATTTGAGTGCTCATTAAAGTGAAAGATAGCAGGGCATGACAACTGCACTTTTCCTCCTTTTACTCTTAAATCAACCCCAAATATATTTTGAGCGTAACAGAAACAGTTTAAATCTTTCTCCTCCCTCCCATGGTGTTACTCCCCTGAAGTGGATCTATGACTGAAGGATAACTCATATTTCTGGTGCCTTAAGTGTTCAAAATGATCGTACAGCACCAACTCTGTGTGACAGCAGAGGAATCTAGAGGGCTGGAACATCAGCATCCAAAGCATTTTGTTTCTGCTTTTTGATATCACTTGAATACATTCATTTTCTCCTCCTGTTGGACAACAGCATTTCATTCATATCAAATCTCTTTCCTAGGAAACAATGCTCTGATGGCTAAAGTAGGATTCCCCTCCTTTTGTCTGTCTTAAAGCAAGCTGGTTTCCATATAAAACCACGAATTTTTGCATGTAAGAGCTAATAAACATATGCAGGGCTTTTTTTATGAGGCACAGCATTATTTTAGTAAGGTCAAAACACGTTCAAATAGTGAGCACACACTTCTACACCAGAGCTTTACACCAGAGCTCCACACCAGCTTTACACACTGGAAGATTATTCCTCAGTGCAAAACTTGCTAACTTCACTGTGCAGAACACAGGCTTTCAAAAATAATAGTCATAGTCTTTCCAAAAACTGTCTTGAGACAGTATTTTGAGGGATCTGAGCAAGAATTTTCAAACCAGCATTTTGTCAACATTTGTAAAAAGCCTGAATAATGTGTGTGATTTGAGCCGACTGAAGATTCACACCGCGCTGTGCCAGACACTCATCAGATGCACTGAAAACTTCCTGCTGTAATTAGTTAGCAACTGCTTTTGTAATTCACCAGCACAAAGATATTTATAAATACCCTCAGTATTTGCTGTCCTCACGGAATGGGTATTTATTCTGTGCGCAGAAGAGGTCATTGCCACCTTCCCACTCAGCAAATCCCTCCCCTCCCCAAAACCGTGGGTGAAGGGTGCCACAATCCAACTGAGCTACGCTATTATTCTTTTTCAATATCCCACAAACGCCACTCTCAGTCCATCACCCACAACATTTCCATGCGCAGGAGCATTTGAGAAGCCAAAAGTCCAACTGGGTTGTTGTCGGGGCTGTTTTGTTTGGCTGAATTGAGGGCAGGGAGCTCTCGGAGCCCCCCGGGAGCCTGGCAGTGCCGCAGTGCTGCCAGTGGGGTGAGCTGCCCATGCTAATGCTGCTCCACACTTTTCCCTGGTATTCTTTTGTATGGGAACAGGAATAAAATCCAGTGGGACTTGAACATGCGGAGAACGCACTGAAAAACTTTATTTAAAAAAAAAAATAGGACGTCTTTACGTTAATGGAGTATAACACACCCACTGGAAAACGATCAGAACAGTTCATGTGCACAATTCATTTGGATTTTCTGTAAAATACCTCCAAACCTCAGCGCTACACCTTTAAGTGTTGCTCTAGTTCCATCGTGTGCTGATATGGAGATCTGTGTTTGGCAATCTTTCCAAGTATTCCATGTCAATTTCACAAAAACTAAAAATATTGTTGAAAAAATATTATCCCAAGAACATACGTAAAATTATAAATATTCAGCACATCAAGCTTTTGATATACTTTAGTGCACATGAACTGAGTAGCTGTCAAAATTACAACAGGCAACTCAAGTAATTATGCAGATTTATGCAAAACATTAACAAGAAGAATTAAATGCACAAATGAGGTGGCTACACTTGAATTGTTAAGATTATGAATAATTACCATGAATCTTTTTGCTCTTAATATAACTTGTTTTTGATAAACAAAGCCTTAATTATCAGAATACTTTTGAGAATTTTGGTGACCTTCATTAATCTTACAAAACAAGTCTCTTGTGTTCTGCATTGTAAAAGGCACATGCTTAGAATAAGTACACAAACCATGGGAAAAGCATATGTTAATGGCTACTACAAACCAGTGAATGATACCTCAGGTTGGAAGCAGACGGCATTCTGCACACGTAGGTGAAATAATATTGAGTATTTGGAAGTACTCTGGGCTGAATAATATCCGACAAAGGCTAGGAGAAGGCTGCTATATGAGAAATCCTTTCATTTTGCAAAATAACAGGTTGTTTTAAGAATACAAGCGAAATATCAGCCTACTAATTTCTCATCTCGGAGATATAGGAGGTGCAATAAATCATTTACCAAAGCACTAGAGAACCCCAAACATCCCCAGCCCGGATCTGTCCTGCGGGGCTCAGCGTTCCCTAGGCGGACGCGGCTGCCGCGCACCCTCCGCGTTCTCGGCGCTCGCATCCAGCTGCGAGGCAGGACGCCGGGAGCCATCCTCCCTCCGCTTCGCCCGTGGTTTCACCGCTGCCCTCTCCCTTTCCGAGGAACAGTGGGACCTCTCCGCGTCCCCTCAGTTAATTTCAGAATTAATTTGCAACGCTGTCACCGGCAGTGTAACAATCCGCCGCTCAACAGTTGCGATTCTTCATAACACTGTCAAACTCCCAGCTGCCACCGTGGCAGCCGCTTCGCCCAGGCCCAGCCACTCTGCCTTGGGACCAGGAGTAAAGGAGAACTTTGGAAGCATTAAGTCTTTAATGCCAGCCACACTCTGCCTTCCCTAGAGAGCAAGCTGTCAGATCAATGGCGGGTTTGTCATAAAATCTCTCCCAGGGACTGGAATTTGTTTTGACAAATGTCAAATAGCTTTGATGTATAAAAATTAACTTAAGGAGGTCATAATTAGACAAAATTCAAACTTGCATTTTGCTGGTACTTGCATCACTTTATGTCCTTGCATAACGAGACTAAAGCAGACGCTATCTGGACAGCTGAAGCCCTGGACAGCAGGAGCCTCTGCTTGGAATTCGTACAGCGACCAAAATCCCCTTGTCCATGAGGAAGGGCACAGGCTTGGCTGCACTTCCAAAAAGGTTTGTGTAATGTAACACAGACAAACCTGGGTCACCATCCCCATCCCAAGTCCTGACTCCCACCTCCATTGGGGAAGAAACCCCTCTCAGAGGGACACCATTCCTCTTCCCTACATCGTGTAACCACGCTGGTCACAAAATCTTCTTCCCATGAGCTCAGACCTCTTCTCAGGCATGTGCCCAGGCACGAGCCCACAGTTTGCTGCCTTTTCCCCAATCACTGCTCCCCTCTCCCCATGCCAGGCAGTGCTGCAGCTCCCTGCTCAACCCCTCTGAGAACTTCAGTCAGGAAATATTTCACTAGAAATGCCTCACCTACTTGGTAGTGGTGGAAGAAGAGGTTTTCTGCAAAATAAAGGAAGAGGGTCAGGAAGAGACCCATGACAAATTCAGGTTTCATAAAGATCCCACAGTAACAGGCTCACTGATGGGGGTGTGCTCCCTGTCTGGTCACAGAGCAGACATCATGTGCTTCCCAACCCCTTCCTTCTCCTCTCAGTGTTCCCCTTCCTCAGGAGTCACTTCTGTTGCTGTAAGGGTAGATCAGTTTTTAGATCCACTCAACCCTTGGTTCCTTTTACAAAAACACTGATTAGAATATCAATTCCCAAGACTTTTTTTCTCCTGGCAAAACTGATATTCAACAAGTGGGCATTGCATGAAGGCCTCCAAATTATTTCACATCAGCCAATACACAGGAAAAACTTTGCATTCACAAACACACTCATGCCTACAAAACAAGGTAACAGGTGCATGTTCTGGTGATGTCCCCACACTGCATTCCTGAATTTCCAAGAGGTCTCCATCATTTCCTTAGAAGCAAACACTTCACTCATTTTACCTATGCGGTAAGTATTTTAGGTAGCATAGTAAGGAACTCTGGAATTCCAGCTGAACTGCACAAATAAATAAGCAGTGAGGCTCTTCTGCGATGCATTTTGTTTGTTTTGTGAGCTGCTGGTGAGCTTGAAAGCCTCAATCATTCAGAATCATGTGAATCAACACCAACCTTCCTCAGCAGAGGAAAATCCTGATGTCCAGTGATGGCAACAGTGAACTCCAGTTGGGATCAGAGAGGCACAGTTTTCCTGCCTAAGTCATTGCCTTCCACAGAGCCACCAACTGAATCCTGGCTTGGGAGAGGAAGATGAGACACAGGCAGAGATCAAAGCCAGGTGGAAATTATAAAATGGGTGGATTTAGTGTACTCCAAAGGAAAAAGCAGGCAGTTTAAACTCCATGCCTTAACACAGTCACAGGAATCAAAGAACAGCTACTTGGTGGTATCGAGTTACTTTCCAAGAGCCGCTCAAAGCAAACACACCCTGCCAGCCTCAGACCTAATAAATGGACTATTCCTATATGGCTCTGATTTTTATAGCCATGTAAAAATAAAAAATATCGGAAAAGAGGAGGCTTCCCATGAAAATTCTGACAGAATCTTAATGGTAGCAGCACTACTGGGAGCTGCTATAATAATAATATTCTTTCTGCTACTTGTGCCTATTTTCTTTTGATATCGTACTAGCAGCAGTCATTTCCTAGATAATGAGCCTGTTGTGGAGAAGGGCTAATTTAGAAAATCAGAATGGGGTTACCACCAGCAGACATTGTTTTCTTAATAAATGATCATTTTATTTTGAATAAATGTGAAGTTATACCCTGTCAAGATGTTCTTGCTTTACATGAAATTTCCCAGTATCCAAAAGGTTAGTGTAACATTTCTCCTTAAACAGACAGTGTTGACATAATTTTTCCTAGTCTCTTATGTAAAAGCATGAGAAGAAAAAAACTTTACTAAGGAGATAACATTTATTTAGAGACATAAGAAATTACTAAGTAGCTACCAGCACCTTTTTTCCCACTGGAGTTTGAGCACAGTGACCACAAAACACCACACAGCGTTTTAAAGGAATAAAAACTCACATCGATCATGGCTGTACAACAACAATCAAAGTTGACCAGTTGAAGGTTTTAATGTACATCAGGAGAGAATTTACAGCCTGATTTATATGGGATTAATCAGGCTGGACTGCACCAAGCTTGCACCAGAGACCTGACTTGGGTTGTTGAGCCAAATATTGACGGAGAATGTTGTGTTACCTAAATCAAACTCTCAGTGCTGCTCATGCCTGAGTACAGACCATACTCTACTACAGAAAATTCCTGAATTAATTCAAGTGTAAGGCCACCAACATCCACCAGCAGGAGAAGAAAGGAAGAAACCATTCCTTAGATTTGTTGGGATAGCTTCATCAGGGATAGAGGGCTATGATCTGGGTGGATTTCAAAGCAGCAAGTTTAGCATAAGCTGGAGGGATCCAGAACTGCAGCAACAGCTGCGACGCTCATCGAGCTCCGTAACAAGCTTTGCAAATCGTTTGCTGTTGGCACCTGGCTCTATCATTAAGAACAAAAACCCACAGCAAACAAGAAAAAAAAAAAGAAATAATGACAGATTCTCTCGGGGGGGAAAAAAAAAACAAAACCAAAAACCCAACATCATAAAAAAACCACCAAGCAAGCAAACGTTTGACTCATTCTCATCTCTTATAATTTCTAGACAACTTAATCTTCCTTAAACTGAACCTCCTCTTGAACAACATGTTTTTATCCCAGAGAGCTCACAGATGTCTGCTTTGGATAGACCAGTTCTACTTTGGACCTAAACACGTGAAATCCTGAGATGCCATCACACTTCTTATCTATGTTGTCTTAAGCGTGGCCACTTTAGCATTCAATAAACTCCAAAAGCAGCAGTGCAAGCCACCAAAGGGCTCTTGTCTCAAGGTCAGCATCCCATCAGGCAGAAATGTGTTTCAAACACGAATCCAATAGATTTAACCTTCCCCAGAATCCAGCCAGAGACCAGCTCCCAGGGCAGTGAACAGCAACCTGCCAGACAATCACACCACAAGGATCAATCTGACAATTGGCCTTCTCCCTTTAAAAGTGTGAGTTTGGAGAGTAAAGTGAGCTCAGGATCAAGCTGCAAAAATGGAGCCTACTATCCTAAATTCAACAGGGATGTCAGTATCCGACAGGATACTGGAACATGGAAAAAAGTGTCTCCCATCATCAAACCTTTCCAAGAATACAAATGTATTAAATTCAGAGAAAACTAAAATGTCAAGAGCAACTTAGCCTTCGAGTTCCCTTTAAAGCCCTTCATCAAATCCTAAAGCTCCCAAGAAGAGGACTAAATGCTCTCCTTTCCTTTGGCAGATACTTAATTGAGGTTTGCTCTTAAAAGAAGGTAAAAATAAACAAACATTATTAGAGGGAATTCATTCCCGGAGAGCTTTTACAGCTGAACATTTATCAGTGTATGGAAGATGTTACATAAAGTGCTTTTTAATCAAAATCCTCTTGATCACCAACACAATTTTTCACCCCTCTGAGCACTTCTCCAGATCTCTGTGGTTACTCTTTTAACTTTTTGAGCATTAGTCTTTTGGTCCTGGTGCAAGAGAGAACAGCGACAGGGATTTCACAGCGATTCATGCCAGGCTCTGCTCCCACTCTAGACAGAGAAACACTGAGATAAACTGAAAAACTGCTGCCCTTTGGGTCAAAATAGAACCAATTCTCTGCTGTAAAGACATTAACAAAAAGAAGACTCCACAGAGCTCCAGTTTGAAATCATGAAGAGTTCTGTGTAACAGGATTTGTGCTTGCCTTTCGTCGCCTGTTGCTGGGTGAACTCTCGCACGTGCAGTCACCCACAGTAACACACTGACTAATTGCTGTTTGCTAATGCCTTTACTTATTTAATCTAGGCAGACATTTTGGGTAAGGGCAACACAGAAATCCCACTTCTGACATTAAAAAGAGATTAAAATATAAAGTGTTGGTTTTGCAAGCCAGTGACAACAATGACTGAAATGTCTAATCCCATTAATTACCACCAACACTGAGGGTTCAGCAGTGCTGTTGCACTGAAGTGTCAGACAAACAAACAGGAGGGGTGTCTGTCCTGTGCACTCACACAACACACACTTCTGCTTCTAGAGCAGGGGAAACTATCTGAAAAGCTCTGAAAATGGTCTTTAAAAACCTAAAAACCTGGGTTTGGTTCTGGGTGCATCTGTCTCTACCAAGAGCTGTGTGTTTACATAAACTTCACACACTGCTGAACATTCAGAAAGTTTTAAGAGTAGCATCAGCTTCTGCCTCAGATATTTCTGTATCATGAGCCACATATTTCTCTCTTTTGCACCTTTAACCTTTATTTGAGGCTGAGCAATCATTTAAAAATCTCTATCTTCTTCGTTGAAGTGAATTAAAATAACTCAATCACTGCAAAATGCTTTTAGGAATACTCTTTAAAACTTCCTAGTTATTTCCAGCATGAATTCATGTACTTTCAGCTTCCACTCCTGTGGCTCTTGTTACACCTTTGTTTTACATGAATCCACATTAAATAAAACACTAAAACTCAATAAAATGATTCTGTATCAGAATGCCATCGGATCTGTATCAAAATGTCATCACATGCAGATAATGCTGCAACACATTGAGGTTCCTTGTGCACAGCAAGAGTTTTCAAGAAAACAAAAATCCTGCAAGTGGAACAAGTTTGATGAGAAACAAAATGATTTCCATACTCTTGGACTCATCCCTGTTTCAGAGGGAATATCCAGTACAGATATTTTTGATATGGAAGATAAATAAAGATAGCTGCTCTCAACCTTGCATTCGGTGTGTGATTGTGTCCTGCTTGGTTCGGAGAACCACTCGAATGCAGGAAAATGTGCAATTAAGATGTTTAAAAATGTAATTTCTTAAAAACCAGGTTTTCCCCATAAACACTTGGAGACCCGGACAAGAGCCAGAGCTTTATCCTGGTCAAACTGGCACCTACAGGGCACCCATCCCAACTAAAATAGGGCTCAGCATTCTCAGGGTGTCCTCCACACGAGAGAACTCAGTGAATGCCCCAGAATGGGGAGCACACTTCAAATCCTCCTTTGAGAAGCAGTTTGAGGACTCGGAGAGCCTTTGCAGCACCAGTCTCTCCTGGAAGCTGGCACCTCTCTGACAGGCAGAAAGGGGGGTGTGAAACGGTGCCTAATTCAGCAAACTCACACTGCACCAGGGAGTGTTGGCCATGCCGTGCAAACGATGTAGAAAAGTTCTTGTGTTTATTCAGCTACGAAGATCCAACAGCTTCTGCTTAAGACAGAACTTTTTTTTTCCCCCTGCGATGGCTTTCTCCCACACTTCTGGATCCATGGATCCACACCATGTAAGGACGCAATTCCCAGTACCATAAATATTCCATATTAAGAAACTGGTGGAAGTTTGAGTATTGGAAGTTCTAAGTGCAAGAAAGCAAACTCAGAAATAGGAGAAGACCTTGAAACACATCATTTCAGTTAATATCCTTTTTTTGAAAGCATAAAATACACCCGATGCAAATGTAAAGAAATCACAGTGACAGTGTACAATCCCTGAGTCCTACAGTCGCTTTGTTTTCAAATTTAACAGTTAATTTTTTCCATCAGTCATTTGAGCAGATGATAAGTGGGAAGGCATTTTAGTCATAAAAACTATCATTTGTAAAGGCCTCATTTAAATATGCCTTAATTAGCATTTTCATAACTGAGTTATCAGGTTTCCATTAAACTCTGAAATTCTCACTTCTGTTCCCACTGGACAGATGTCCACATTGCAAAAATAAAAACTGTACAAAATCTTACAACACTATAGTTGGCAGTAGCTGGAAAACAGTCTGGGAAGAGAGAATGAACGGGAAGAGCCAATCTTTTACCACCGTTTTCTGCACTGAATCCAACCATTGAGACAGTGTGAGAAAGTTGGTACTATCAGGAAATAGAAAGTTTCTTGAGCGAGCAAAAGACAGGACTCCCGTCCTTTTGGCAAGTCAAGCTGATATCTTCAATTAGTACTATGCTAAAGAAAAGGAAACAAACAGAAACTCGGGAAAGTTACAGAAATTCTCAAACTTTTCTCCCTGCAGATTATTTCACATCTAAGAAATGAAGATGACATTCCTGGGCAGTCTTGGAATGATCCAGATCTGGCACGCTTTGCGGAACTGCTCTTTCCCAAGACAGAAAAGTACTGAACTTTCTTCCTTCACTGGAACTACAATGTTTAGAAAAAACTCCAAACCCATGAAATTCAAACCCATTCTAGTCCAAAATTCAAAAGGAATAATCTGCAGTCAAGCTAGAAAGCAAAAGCCTAAACACATGTAACACTTAAAAATTATATATACAACCTTTTTCTTCTTTTGAGCTCCAGTACAGAGAATATTCAGCTACAATCATTGCTTTGGAAAACGCATGATTTATACCGCACAAAATACTTTGAAAAATAAAAAAGCCCTCAAAATACGTTTTCTCCACTCAACAAAGAAGAAATATCAGGCTCAATCAGGACATCGCAGCATTATTTGCAGCAACCATGATAAGTCGATTTTGGCTTAAACCATGATTGTTATAAACTCACAAAACATATTATTTCCCAGATAGCAATCTTACTCAAGCAAATACATCAAACTTCTGTTTCATTAGTATCCAATAAGGATGAACTTGTCACTGGGATAACCCCCACTAGTTAAACACACCCTCCTCTGTAAGGCAGCACTTTGGTGTTCTTTGAGACCTCTTTTTCCAGGGCCAAGCCCTGAAGAGAAATGTCTCCATTTCCCTGTTAAGCTGAATCCTTCCCAAAAGGAGGAAATGGCAGCTCTTGGTTTGGGTTTGACTCCCAGCTGCAGATTTGGGACCTCACTGAAGCAAGCACGGGGCTGCTGAGGCTTTAATGGAAATGTAACATTGTAGAGAAGAGTGCAAAGCCACTATGGGCTGAAGGAATGATGTACATCGAATTTACAGACGTATTTATGGCTTGGCTACAGCACAGGAAACTCTGCCTGCCTGCAAAACGTCCTGGCTGCTAATGCTGACTCTGCCACTGATTTGCTCTGTGACCTGAGGCAATTCACTAATGCCAAAATCTCCCATCTTAGGCACCTTATTCATATTGAAACCCTGAAAGAGTGACCTGATTTCCAAGGTGTTGAATGTGCACCACCCCCCCGAAGTTACACGTAACTCAATGTAATACAGGAAGCCAAATTTGGAAAAATTCAGCAATGGCCACTCTTGTCTGAACCAACAATGCTCCCCACAAATCCACTGAATCCAAATCTCTCATCAGGAAGAGAAAAACTCCTGTCAAGAAATGATGCAAGATAACACAAAAGGCAAAGGATCTGCATTTCTTGGGACAGAATCCAGACACGTGTGCATATAAATACATACATAGGTACACACAACTGTGCCTATATAGGATGATTTGGGGGAAATGATGAGAAATAGGAGGGAACATTCAACAGAACATTTAAGACAGGGAAAAGTGCAGTGAAAATCCTCCTGGGAGTCACAAGGAGGATACAGCAGTGCTGCAGCTTGCCTTCTTTTTCCCTTGAATTTCTTCCAAGACTCTTTGGGTATCTGATTAATTACAGGGATGAAGACAAAACCAGGAGGCAGTAGCTTAACTCTCTTCCCGGATGGATGAAATTGTTTCAGCAAATTATTACTTCGGGGCTCCACGCTGCTCCTTTTTGCAGCATGCCATGGAAATAAGGAAGAGCTTTTTAAGAAGCTGTAGCTCACAGGCTGGGAAGCACAGCAAGGATGCCTTAACAAGGAGGTGGACATGAGTTTCCCTACAAGTTCCAGTTTATAGGAACAGGCCTTGCCTCCTCCACAGCCTTCCCTTTCCTTTGGGCCCCTGCCTTTCCCCCAAGAGCATTACCATGTGTGCATAAACCAGGCTGGAGAGGAAATGTATATTTTTAAGATCAATTAATTCTTATCATCTACTGTGTGTTTTAAAAGAACATTTCACCATAGTCCCATACTCCACACAGAAATATCATCAAATAATGAAGCCTCCAGTTCAGGGATTTGATGCTTTTAATAACATTTGCTAAGCAACTATCCAGACACCCTTGGCTTCCATTTTAAGATGTTCCAGTGCCTCTGGAGAGAGCAGGCAATCATGGAGTTATAAAGGCACCTAAGGACATTGTCTAAAATAGTCATTACATATGATTTTTAATCCAAGTATTCACAGTTATACGTTTAATAGGCATTAATGAAAAAATAAAAATGAAATATTGTTACTCCTACAGAGAATTAAAAAGTGAACTCCTGGTTTCCTCTCATGTCCATTTCCCCGAAGCCAAATTTGGGTCCTGAGGGGAGTCCCAGTCCCAGAGTCAGTTCTGGAGTCCCAGTCAAGTGTGAAAATTCACTCTAAATCAGTACTTCCAGCAGACCTCTGGAAGTTTCCATTCACTTTCCATTGTTTACGAATACCAAGAGAAGTACTTAGGGCAGAAACAAAGTGAATATTTAAAAGGAAAGACGAGAGTGATGCTTGCCCTGCCAGACACTTGAGGTGTCCTGAAGCAACTTGGTTTACACTGAGCAGTGGGACCATGTGCGTGTTAGGGAAGAGGGACAATGGATATTTATTTCTGGTCCAAAGGAGAACCAGCCAGGCCATCTCCTTGCTTCAGTCTCTCTAACATCACCTTCAAGCTCTTCCCAAGGCCTCAGTGTACTCCTGTGAACTGTGTCTTTAAAACCCAGATGTTCATTTGGGCACAGGAGCTGTCATCACATCACTATTCAGACTCCATCGTGCAATGAACTCACAACTTGGATTTCTCCGTGTTATGCTCATCTTTGATTAGGAGTTGCTCATGCTGAAGATATGCTCAGCAAGAAAAATTAACTCGAGTGACTTGCATTATTTATCAGCACTAATTCGGATGTACATTCATCATAGGCTGTAAGCGGCACCATTACAGAGAAAACAAAATTAAAAGCAGGACTTGCCTTCTCAAAAGGAAAAGGATTACCTTGTGTTGTCACCTATGTGTGATATTTACCTTCTGCAACTGGTTTGTTTCAACTCCTAGGCCATGGAATAAGACTGATTTCAAGAGAGCTAAAGCTGCTTAGGGTGTCCCTATGTCAAAGAAGAATCACACCTTAAGTCTTGGGCCAGATTCCACTCCTTTCCATGACACAGAAAGCACATTTAACACTAATTACCTGTGGCCCTCGTTAAATTTCAGAAGGTCTTATTTCCCTTTAATTTCATGACTTACCATGGAGAGATGTAGTCACATCATCTACCTTAGAAGGAGCAGGTCTCCTAAATAATCTGTATAAATAAGTAGGGTCCCAGGTGGGCACTCTGTTGACTTTTCTAGGCAGTTCAGACTCTGCCTTCGCACACCTAAGCTGAAGGGAGCTGCTGAAAATGAGACAGTGTGAAAAAGCCATATTGTGCAGAAACCTTCCCCACTAATTTCTTCCCTCTCCCAAAACCGAAATTTCTTTTTAAGATTTTTAAAAAGCAACTTTGTTATCGCAACATAATAAATAATTAATGGTCATGGAAAGATTCGCAGCAGCAGCAGCACTTCCATATTTCACACAAGCTGCAGCACCAACAATAGAAATGCCACATCCTGATTCACAATGGCCCTTTGCCATTTTGGAGCTTGAGTTTAGTGGGAAACAGTGCAAGAAACCAACAAGGTTGATGAGTTAAAAGTCAAAACAATCTCATTCTGACAAATCCAGGACTACATGATTTTGCTGGTTTTAATTTTGGAGCTGATGTAATGGTCAAGGTCATACAGGGTAAGGTGGACAGGCACTCACTGATATTCCTATTCCAAGCTGACAGGATATAAACAGCATTTATTTAGGAGATGATTAAAGACCTCTAGAAAATAAAAAACACCAAACCAAACAAACCCCCCACAAAACTGTATTTTTATCTTTGAGAAAATTTTGCACAGCGGGACAGCAACATTAACTACTCAAAATTAGTAGCATGAAAATCAAAAATTCATATATATTCTAATGCCAGAACGCAGGTGGCAGCTTAATCAACCATATGTGTACTCACAGATTTCCCTGTCAAGGTTATGAACATTTAAAGATGGAAACATTTCCAGATGAAGCCTTGGACTCGTGTCACCCTGGAGCCCAGACAGCAGAATGGACCTGACTTTACTCTGTCCTGAAATAATTAATTCAGTGCCATGGCTGATGCTTAAACAGTCCTGCTCCTCCACTGAGCTGGGATCGTCTCTTGGAGAGAGCATTCCTTTTTTTCTTGAGGTGAATTCTCTCCTCCTTTTTGAACTGCTGTGTTCTTGCTTCAGCCAGGGGTTTGGCTGGTTTTCCGTGGCCCATTTTCCATGCAGATTCCAACAGACAGGGATTGCTCACTGTGGAAGCACATGGAAAACTGCAATGGCACCAGGAGCACGGAGAACACTGGAGATACGTCTGGATCTGCATGTGAAATATCAGTTCTCTAGCTCGTCCTGTGTTTTCTCCATGTGCCATCATACTTTACATCTTGTATCAACATATATGATTTCTAAAGAGAGCAGATACTTTGTTCCATGATTTTCTTTTGGTTAATACCAGCAAACAGTTACTGTTTAGCAAAATAAACAAAACAAAGACTAAAGTAAAATATTTCACATCACATGAAGGGTAGAGTAGGAGTATTTCAGCAAGGTTCCACATTGATGGGAAGAAGAAAGAAGTAAAAAAGAATATTGTCACCAACATCCTGAAAAGGTTGACACTCTTACACTTATAGAATTAAGGATTTATCAGTGTTTTACAGCATTAAGTACTTCTATCTTTTCCTCCCCCATTCAAACATCAATACTACACCACTCAGAGAAACACTAAAAGACCACTTTGGCTTCTTGAATGTTTTCGTTAATGTTTATCGGTGTAAATCTGTAGTATTAGGATAGTTTAGGAAATGAAGACTTACAGTCTAGAAGTCTGAGGTTTCAAAATTTCTACAAAAATGTTCAAGTACAATGTTTTTAAAATACGAGGAAGTTAAAGTACATCACCATTTTCTACTTCTATCTCGACCATAATTGCACTGAAATTCTTCTTATCACTTCAATAACCAACAGTATCTTATCATGTAAATGCTTCTACATGACAATTAAGATCTCTGTTTGCCTTCGAGTAAATTTAAAGAGTTGTCTTTAATAAAACAGAATAAAGCAAAGAGATGTCAAGTATCATCTCTTAACTACCAAGTACCCCCCTGCTTACACAAAATTATACAGGATTAGTTTGCCTGGCAGTTTTAAAGCTACAATCTGGACTTTGTCAACTTTTTGGCACTAAAATTCAGATGAAACCCAAGAAGATTACAGCTGGCGGTGTCACTTTAATAGCAACTTTGCTGAGCAGCCTTCCAGAGAGTTCAGCTTCACCTGATATAAACCCCTGGATTGGGAAGGCTGCAAACTGGGAGGGTGAGGAGTGCCAAGGACTGAGGCCACCTACGGCAGGCAGTGACAGCATTCCCACAGCCTGTTTGGCTCCCGAAATCCAGCACCAACGGCAGCGTGAGCTCCTGATGCCAGAACTCCCTTGGGAATGGGCTGGGATGGAGAGCTTGTGACCTGACTGTGCTCTCTGGACATCTCTGCATTACCTACTGCAGAGAAATATCTGAACGGGGTTTTTTTCCTTGAGCAAATTGCAACTGATTCACCTCCATGAGCTGGAAGTGGAGGAAACTCAATTTCTCTGCTCAGGACAAAGCAGAAAAATCAAGGGAGCACAGGTAGAGCCCAGGAGGGACAACTGCTGCACCTTCTGGTGGCACGACACACAGACCACTCTCCTTAATTGCATCAGAAGCTTTTGGCAAAAGTTTTGCTCTCTGGAATTCTTCTTTGAATTCTGCCTCTATTTTGGACTTGTGCTTTAAAAGTAAAATTCAGCACTGACAGCACATTGCTGGCTGATTTATAGAACAGTTGGTATAACTTCCCAAACAGGGTTACAGTGCTTAAGATTCAGGGCCAAATTTTGTTCTTATAAAACTGTTCATCCTTTCCCCAAACACCCTTGGGAAGGAACTCCAGCAGTGTCCAAAAGAAGGAGGATGGAGCAGCTCCAGGCTTGCCTCGCAGTGGGCTTCACAAAGCAGAAGGGTGGGAAAGAAACTTCACTTGAGATACATTCCCTGAGCCACGGCTCTGAATGGAAACTCTGCCTCAGTCCAGGCTTTCCAGAATATCTCCCCAGCCTTTAACAACAGGCAGTGGGGAAGGGAATAACAAACAATGGAAGTGATAGAAGAAGAAAAAGGAGGAATTCAGTGTAACTGGGACTGAAGGAAACACTTCTCCCAGCCTAATGCTTGGCCTTGCAATGAGCATAAAGAAGAATTTCTCATTTCAATCTATGCCGGATGAAGAAAATTAAACAGTTTTTAAAAGGTAAGCTTACAGAAGCTTATAAAATGCACTCTTAGAATGAGTTACATGAGCAACAGACCTAAGAAGTCTGAATTTTCTATTTCAAAGACTATATATATTTTCATCTCTATCCCCAGGAAGGGCAAGAGAAACAGTTATCAAAAGGAGAAAGGGAAAAAAAAGCAGCAGCAAAGGATAATGCATAATTCAGAGTCAGAAGTATTGGCCCTTGCCAGCTGGACAGCTACAGTAATCTCTCCAGTGGTTTATCCAGAATTTCCTCAAGTGAAAGACGACGGTTTGTTAAAAATGACACCTTAGGGATGCATATATAATCCCTCTCTGACTTCCATGTCATGTTTCCTCAGTTTACTTCAAGTCAAAATACATTTCTTTCCCTCGCTCCCAGCCCTGTAAGGTCAGCCCTGCTAATGAAAATCAAGCTGTCTTTTTTCTGCTATCAACAATAGTCAGATAACAAAATACAGGTTCTGAACTTGGCATGTTTAGTGTTGGTGATGATGCATAAGCTGAGAGCAGACAGCTTCATTTTCTTTTAGCTGGGCTGACCCTGCAGAGAGAACTGGGGGGGAAAAAGCCCAAAACAACAAAAAACTTCTAGTTTTGATTAGTAGTAAAAGAGTTGAGCAAACATGGCATGACATAGATGTCAGAGTGCATAATATAACTGCATGAACTGCAGTAGTATCGAGAGAATGGAAAGAAATGTTAAAATTTGTGTAAGCAACTTTTGGAATGCAGTTTATCATCTTTCATGTCTTAATTATAGGTATTAATGCACTGATCAGAGACAAAATCAGAAAGGAAACCAGGAAAGATGCCTGCATCTACACCACTGTTCATTCGTTATTTTTCTCTTCTATGTAATTTCCAAAGCGCTTTTGAAGCTTTATAGCACGTGGCACGAACTTCCTGACAATCAGAATAAAATAACACTCCACTGCTGCAATTTGCCTGTACCAGGATGTGTAGAAGAGCGTCAGGGCTGTTGTGGGTGACCCATAAAACGGCAGCGCTCCCGTAACGTTTTAGAACCTCACTGAAACAACTGTGCAATTACAGAACTTTCAACAGCAAGCAGGGTTTAAAGTTATCATGTAACAGCATGAAATTACATAGAAATTACAGTTTAGTGGTGCTGCTAGTTTGCAGCTGATCAGGAGGCCTGTACCATGCCCTCCGGTGGGGAAAAGCGGTGCCATGGCTAATTATAAAACAAAAAATTAGCACTGCCCTGAGGTGTCGCTCCAGTGCCGCTCTGCTTCCCAACTGGGAGCAGCCAGGACCAGCAATCCATCACCTTTGCTGTATCCTCAGAGCCACGGAGCAATCTCAGCTACCAGCGGGCACTCAGCAGGGCTGTGCTCGGAGCTGCAGTGGCTCTGCTCTCCTGGGCTAAAAGGACAAACTCCAAACGTCCTGCCCATGCTCAGAGCAGGCTGCGAGTGTGGGNTGGACACTTCCAGGGATGGGGCAGCCACAGCTTCTCTGAGCAACCTGTGCCAGGACCCCACCACCCTCACAGGGAAGAATTCCTTCCCAATATCCCATTTAACCCTGCCCTCTGTGACTTTAGAACCACTGTGCCCTGTCCTGTCATTATCTGCTCATAAATAATAAGACACATCTTCCCTCCCATATTCACATGACTCCAAAACAAAAAAAAAATTCTACTTAATTGTATGTGGGATAAGATTATTATTTATCTGACAAAATCAATTTCCTTTCCTCTTGAATTTGATAAATCCCCACACAAATCAAAACCACTCCTCTAAAAAGTCTGAAACTTTAATTCTTTAGAGTATATCCATTCACAAAACAACCACTAAACTCAACAGGAATTTGGGTTATGGAGGTGTTCCAGCACAAGGTTTTAAATAGACACTGCCTGCACAGAGTGTGCACCAGCACAGGGAAAAGAAATACTCATCTGTGAGGGGCTGTTGCAGCTCAGCTACTTCACTCTTCTAAATATAGAGTGCCTGGGATCTGCTGGATTTACTTATCAATGCTCTCAGCTTCATTTGAAAATCACAGATATTTATTTTGATTATTTTTATGATAGTTTTGGACTTCCTCCAAGAGCTACACGACTTTTTCTTTTTTTTTAGTGGAAAGATTTGCAGGGAATTGTAAGACGTTCTTAAATGAGGGGCAAAGGGAGACCCTGTACTTATAATAAATGGTGGGGAAACCTCTTAAAAAGAGTTTGTTTGTGGGAATTGTGTATATGGGAAATGAAGGCAGGAATAACAAAGGAAACGTGCTCTGTATGCTGCAGTTTTCATAAGTTATGATGAATTGTCTCCTGCTTTCTACGACTGCCAAAAAATTGGTATTTTTGACTTTGTTCACAGTCAGAACTGCGAGCACATGACTCACCCATACAAGGTGGCAACCACTTAGGTTTTATTGGTGATGTTTTCCCAAACCATGCAAACATTCTGGGGGCTCAGACTCGCAGCATATGCTGGCTTCCTGTTTGCTTCTGTTCCCTGAGAAAGAAAATAACTCTGCCATCTCTCGCTCCAAAGTTCCTCGTTCTGCAGGTCTCCTTTCTCCTGACCCGGGCCACCCCTGCTGTGGAAGCTCCCAGCAGGATGTGCTGATGCCATCTGACAAGTTTTGTGCTTATCCACAAAACTCGGCGACCTGAAGTGCCGAGGACAGAGCCTTTCCCACGGGGTGCCCCCAAATGCCTGGGAAAGGAGGTTCTTCCTGCCTGCCCCTTCCCCAGCACTGCACAGGGACTCCCTCTGCACTCCCAGCCCAGCCAGACGCTCGCCTGGGCTGCGTCAACCCAAGGGTTGTTAAATCCAAAGCAAGCTGATCCCTGCACGTGTCGGAATCTGCGTGAGAGAAACTGGGATTTCACCACCAGGTCACAGGAAGTCACTGGCAGCCCCAAAAGGCTCATTAGCAGCTGTTCTGAGGAGGGATTTTTCCTGGGTTCATCTTGTTCCTTTTTCCATCTTTAACACCAGATTGTCTGCCAAGAAAAGCGAGCAGAGCTTTTTGACTCTCCACATTAGCCTGACTGAAGATAAACCTCTTGTAAACTTTCCTCAAACAGCAAAAAAGTACGGATTTTATTACCTGAACTTTATAATTTTTTCCCTCCACCACCTTAAAACCAGGAATACTCAGCAATAGCATTCAACAGGAATAAGAGCCACATTATGCCTCAAATACCAAATTCAATTGGTTTTTCATATTGCACTATTTAAAAAGCACGGAGCAAAATTTTCTTCACCCTCTTCAATTCTCAATTCTCTTCCCAAAATAAAAGGTTTCTACACTGCTTGTTACAGTTTAACACAGGAATTCAGCCTCTGGGATAAAAGTTGGAGCAAGTTCTGCATGAGGAAACTGGGAGCTATAATGTAAGAGCTTTGTAAAACCAACTGTAAAGTTTATAAACATGTGATATAAATTTTATACAGGCGTGATGATATGTGCAACACACTCACGCAAAAAAACACCTTTGAAGTTCGCTGGAGGCAGCTCGACTCTGATTTAGCCAAGTTTTACAAAGCCACATTTTCTTGTATAAAATGACTTTAAAAATGGGACTGTGAAATAGTGCAGTGGATGTAGAATGATCTGACCCATGCAAACACATTCTACCCCCAGGTAATTAAATATGCTGATGGACCAGCCTCTCCAGCTCTTGCAGGCCACCATATCCATGGAAAAAGCCTCACTGGGCAGGGATGCAACTCCTAGGAACAAACAACCAAGAGAAACTGGCAACAAAAAAAATGCTTCCCAGGAACCCCTGCAGTGAAGTACAAACAGCACAGCTAACAATTCAGTCATCCTACAAGCATTTAGGCTGGAAAAGACCTTTAAGCTCATGGAGTAAAACAGCCACGAGCAAGTTTATCGTTAGAATTGCCTAAATCTGAAAGAGCACCAGAAGAAACAAGCAGGAACTCGGGAAAACTCGTCAGACAGTGGCTATAAGAGGATTGCAGTAACCTTTTTATACTTCAGTGAGGATTTTACTGTCACTTCATTCAGAGGCAGTGAACACTCTCAGGATACACATTACAGCACTATCTGCTGAAGTGTTAGCATTGCTTTAAAAGCATAAATGGCAGGGATTTGCTGGTTTTCAGCAAGTATCACCATGGTGAGACTCTGTCGAGGAATCACACTAACACAGGCAGGGCTGGCATAATGTTTTACCTTGCGCTATCACCGGGAGCCTGTAGTTAGGTCAGGATCACACGGAATCGCTGTGAGGAGGTCAGAGTGGCACATCTTGCAAGACTAATTCAACATCCCCTGCCAACGGGCACGGAACGGGGCTGGAGCTCGGCAGCAATACAGCAGGAGCTCCTCAGTGGCTGGGGGAACGACACAGAACGAGCCTGGATGCAAAAACTGGAGCGGGGGAATGGATTTCTACCCTTTAGAATGAGCCAGTCTTCGCTCCAGTGACTTGCAAGGAGTCCAAGTGGGAAAGCTGAACTCCATAAATTGCCCTTCACTAAACCCCTCAATCTAAATTTGGCAGATGATCTGACCTGGTCAATACCCTGACAGCACATGGTACTTGCTATCTATTTCTAGAAAATATACATCTTTGCAGAGGCTATTTAGAAGGAAGAGAGCCCATCCATTTCTGTCACGCAGAGAAAATGCTCCAAAATAAAAAGGAGCAATGAGTCTCTCCTTCATGCTGCCTTGAAACTGCGCTGCTTCACCTTACTGTTTTGATTGCCTATAATTTCATGTTTCCAAGATTTATAAATGTGCTGCAAATGGAGGAAAACATTGCTACAAACACAGGCTGCGAGGCACACTTCTAAACCTGGATCAGCCTTGCACTGATTCCCTTAATTCCACCTCCGCACATCATCAGTGGCCAAACGCTTCTCAAACGCTTCAGAGGAGAAATCACTCAGTGGGCGATTACTGCTCTCAGGGAAAGTTTCTTTTCAACTTTTACAAGTCATAGATTTTAACTGATTCTCCAAGGGTGTTGCCAATACTGCTGCACATACCTCTTTTCCCTTCACACCAGACTCTTTTCCAAAGCTCCTTTGAAAGGCATCTTTTAAGTCTCCCAAACACACCCCCTTTTCCCAGCTGTGTCCCACCCTCATTACCTGTGCAAACCTCACTGAAGTCAGGGGGCTCCTCAGGTGCAAAGGACTTTGCTGTGCTTTAAGGGCAAATTAAAGTGAAGAGTTGACGATTTTAAGCCCTGCATTTTTGCAGATACTGTTTTAAGAACCGAAATGTCCTTATTATGATTCGGTGAGTTTTATATCACTATTAATTGGGAAAAAAAAAACCCTGCCCATTTTAAGGCAATGTACCATTCTTGAAATTAGGAGAGGAAAAAAATACACATTCGGACAACACAACAAAGCCACATCTTTTAAAACACCCAGCATCTTTTAAAATTCAACCAGCACCCTGCATCTTACACCTAATGTGACAGTTCTGAAAACTACACTCTTCCATTGAGTGACAGAATTGATTCCTACCTCAAACCTGCAGGATGGGCCAGTACATAAATTAAGTACTCTTGACTAAAACTACCAGTATTTTTACACTATTAACATTTTTAACTCTAACATTGCAGGATGAAATACAATTTTTCCAGGTAAACATTTCCGTAACATTTAATCTCTTATTTTTTTAATTATACTACAAGAGGTAAAAGATATCCTGTGCCAAAAATCTAATCCAATTTTTACCAGTGTGGCTTCAAGCCACTGAAGTCACTACTAAAAAACACAGTGAAAGAGAAGAATTTAATCTCACTCGCATTTTACTTTTCCAGCTTTCTATCTGGAAAGGAGAATAAACCAAAAATTGTCACCTCCCTCCTTTCTAAAAAGCTGCACAGCTGTTGGATTATTTCCCTCCACCACAGCTCGGTATTAAAGTGAAGCTTAAGGGTGGGGGGGTTTTTGTATCTTTTATCATCAGGGTTTAATAAGCATGAGAGTTCAGAAGGCAAGAAGAAAGAGATATTTAATTGTGTTCATCCCAGAGGATATTCCGGTGGAAGGCAGTTGCCGATTCCTGCAGATAATACTGTAACTGTACATCTTCATGTACACATTTCAATCCTTCCCTGCTTTCCAGCCTAATTAAGAGGCAGGTTGTGTAACTTTTGAAATAAAACATATTGACTTTTGTTTTCCCCATGCCTGTTTTGACACGGAGTGATTTGCCAAGGCAGAAAGTCCAAGCGCAACAGGCGCACGTATCACAAACTTCCCCATAATGGGCACGCACTCACCCATTGGATCAACATCTTTCCATTTATTAGCATGACAAAGGACGCAATTATTTTGGATATGCCTGAATGCAATTTTCATTAACTTTGCAATGATTTATTAACAAAAGTGTCAGGAATGTAATAAAAGCAGCAGGACTCCTTAAAATGCCAAAAAAAAAAAAAAATTGGGGAGAAAAAAAAAAAAAGAATACAGCAGAATTTCCAAACATGCCTTGCAGCATCAGGTCAATAAGGTTGCTTGATTCTATCAAAAGCATCACCATGGTGAGTGAACTCTGCAATTAACAAAGAGTAAGCACAAAAAATGCTAATATCTCATTTGAATGTAATTATGCACAGATTACTGTTCACTGGAACAAGAAAAGGGATTTTAATTGTCACCCAAAGTTACGTGCAAGCCCAGGATTCGAGTTAACTTTTTTTGTTCAACACTAATACTGGAGAGTTCACAAATTCTCGTGTTCAGTGACTTTGTGAAAGGACTGCACTGACTTTGTACCAAGCATGCAACTTCCCGAGTCCTTTTGTAACATCCCTCCATGTATGTTGGCAAGGTTAGTTTGTAATAAGTTTCCCCATCGTTTGCATTTTAATACTATTTGATCTCATTTACATGTTTAAATTTGTTCCTGTAATAAAATTCATTAGTATGTTTATCATAACCACATAATGAATATAGCCCTTATGTAAAATAAAAAATTGAAAGTACATTAGAGACATTACAAGCTGTTTGAAATTACTGTGCTTTGCATATTATACCTTATTAATTAAATTATAAATTATTTATTTATGTATGTCTTTAATCAGGGGCAAGCACTAGAACAATATTATATTAGTATAAGAAACACAATACAACTCCAAGCTAATTCACACACGGAGCAGTTTTCCATCCATAGGATTCCTTTTGCCACAGGATGGCAAATGCCATTCCCTGCTGTGCATCAGGGGACACACACCAGCTACTTAAAGGGCAGTGAGGGGAAAATGTTCCTTGTGCAAGTGAAAACTTCACTTGTTAAGATAATATCTCCTTTGCATTTCCTCCTTCGGAGCATAATTAAATCAGATATGCAGATGGAACTGGAGAATAAGTCATTATTCAGGCTAATGCCACATTCACATTATATAGAGTCACTGATTTAAAAAAATTAATAAATGGAAAAAAAAAATCGTTCAGTGTTTTGAAGTGGTTTCTAAAGTTCAGCAGACAAAATTTAGCATTTTATAATCATGGAAAATGTTAGGAAAATACCACAAGAGTGCCAAGACAGTTGTTTGAATTCATATTCTTTTTAACCAAACTGTTACGAAGAAAAATTAATCCACTAATGTGCAACATTATTACTTTAAGAAAAAAGAGAGTGTATAAAAAAAAATTAGTATTTGGAAGAAAACTATCACGTATTAAAAACAAAACCCACAAGATTACAGAAAAATATGACTTGTATGTTTAAAGGTCAGTGGAACATGTAGAAAATACCAGGGCATGAAAAAAGTGAAAGAAATTAAAGCAAGGATAAAACGACCAAATGCATAATTGAGATGGAAGATGGGTACAAAACTTGTTCCTATTCTGCTCTCGAGGACTGTGGTTCAATTTTGGTTTCAATCCCACTGGGAATTCTGAGCAGCTCATGTTGTGTCCCACAGAGAGGGCTGAAGGGTGTGCTCCTTTGCCACAGGCTCTCTTTGGGTCAATCTAAATCCTAAAGAGCAGCTGGCACTAGGAGTAAAAAGCATTCCAAGTGTGTATGTGCACAACATTCACACTGACAAGGGAGATTGGAGCAGCTGCAAACACTGAAATTTTCAAGAAATGGTGAAATTATGCACAAAAATCTGAACAGTGATCTTTGTTCTGTAGCTGCAAGGGTTGCTTCATAAAAAGGTGACGTTCAGAATAAAAGCTCCCCAAAGTTACTTCCCTTCACCAACAAGAAGGGGAATATTGCTCTTGTGGTTGATGCCTCGCACTTCCACCCCAAAAACCTGCCCTGACAAGTTTCCGAGTGGCCTCAGGAAAAGCACAGATCCCTTTCCGTACATTCAGCATTCCCTCAGGAGACACTTCCCTCCACAGATCACTACCTTAAATCATGTTCTGTATCTCCAACATCTCATCAGGAAATAGGTTTGTAATGAATAACAGAATCACAGGAGTTTGGGATAAAGACCTTTAAGATCAAGGCCAACTGTTAACCCTGCACTGCCAAGGCTGTCCCTAACACACATCCCTGAGCTCCACATCTCCACGTCTTTTAAATCCCTCAGGGACTGGGACTCCACCAGTGCCCTGAGCAGCATGTCCAGGACACCTGATCACCACATGCCCCAAAAACCCAAGCAAACCAAAACCCCCAAACACTGAGGTTGCCTGTAGTGAGGCTGTGGTCATGTCACCATTCCCCACAGAGAAGAAACACGCCCAGATTCCTGGAAAACACAAAGGAGCTGGGGAAATTAATTCCTATTTGAGGGAAGCAGTGCACTTGGCACTGCTAATGGTTGGACTCGGTCTCCAAGGCCCCTTCCAACCCAAATGATCCTATGAGTCTATTATTTGAGCAAAGGATAATTGTCATGGATTTGGATGTCCACGAGCTGCTCTTGGACAGCACCAGGATTTGGCTGATCAGCCGGTGCAGTCTTCGGCGCCTAAAGCACAACCAGTTCCAAGATTTCAGCCCTTCCACCAAGTCCAGAACATTTTGAGGCTACCAATTATCCCAGAGGACACAGCGAGAAAAGAGAAAATGAGTGGGCTGCTGGCTGAGTGTCCTGCTCCCTCCCTTTCATGGCTCTCCGTCTCCATGCCCGTTCCCTGTCCCCTTTTTTCCACATGTAGGCTCCTAGCCTGTCACAGATGCCTGGTGGGAAAAGGAAAACTCAAGTGCTGAGAAGAAGGTTTCAAGAAGCTGCTATAGATCACTGCAACAGAAGTGTAAAATTTACAATATGGCCACTTCTATGGCTGGACTGTGGCATTGAGCCCCAAGAAATGCCTGGAAAGCAGGGCTGAGCTGGGCACAGGTTTTTCCACCCTGCCTGGAGAGAATGGTAACTCAGGTGCTGAGGAATGAGAGAGGAAACCTTCCACGTGTCCAGGTGAAGGGCGGAAGGGACAGCTCAGCTGCACTTCTGCCCAAGAGGCTTCATTAAACACCAGCCTCCATGGATTAAGACAGTGGCGAATTCAAGGATTTGGAGTTATCAGAATAAATGAATTTATCACCTCTCCTCAGTATTACTGGGAATTCAGAGTTCAACAGAAGGTCTATGCAAGAATGCAAGGCACTTCAAACACTCGCTGGAAGTTGCTGAAAATCTTAAACTGATTAAAATGTTCATTGGTTTGGGGGTTTTTTTGGAAACAGAGATGGGGAAAATATTTTGAAGACAGTATCATTATAGATCAGGCAACTGATGCAGTTTTTTGGAAAAGTTATCATTTTGAATAAAAATTCAAACAAAAATCATTAAAGATGTCAGAATTTGACACACCTTGGGATGGACAGAGCACCAGCAGCTTTTTGCAAGAGCCAGGCAGGGTGCTGGTGCCTGCTGTAAGTTTCACACCACAATTTAATTCAGACTTTTACAAGGACGTTCAACAAGAGATTTTCTTTTCCTACCACTGAGCATTGGCTTCATCTCACAAAACTCCAGCAGCATTCTCATTGTCTTTATCTGATACAGGATTCCCCTAAACAAGCCGGTTCAACTCTCTGACCTGCTTTCCTCCCCCTCCTGCTCCATCAGACATTATGAAATTAATTTTAAAATATGATTCCTCTAGACTTTAGATAAGAGCTTATTAATACCTTAAGCTATGTCAGGATTAAAAAGGAAAAAGATAGATAAGCATTGATAAAATTGCTCTATTTCAATCAGGAAAAACATGGTTCAAGTAAGAAAATCTACTCATTAATTATCCTGGAGATGGTGGAGAAGGGAGGATACATCTGGAAAAAATTATTTGCATAGTTAAAAAAGAATACAAATCTATAATGGGCCAAACATAAGACTTGTACTGAAAAAATGTCTGTGCCAAAAATTAAAAGAAGTGAAGGGTTTTAGGTATTAAAATGAAAGGAAAGAAAAGATAACCACAAATCCCAACACATTTGTTCTAATTACCCTCCTTAACTTTAGTCAGCAAAACAACTATTTAAACAGGCTATTCCAGACTATCCTTACCAAAGTATTCTATCAAGAGAAGGAGCAGCACAATCTTCTTGTAATATGTATGTAAAAAATACAGACATTTTTTCTTCAAAGAAGAAACCAAAGTCATGGCCAAAGTAGAAGAGTGATTTTCCTTCCCAACCAATTTAAATGCATTAGGTATTTTCTGAAAATTTACATCATGGGAGAAATAGGGAAAAAGACATTTGAAATACTAAATTATTCTAAATTCTGCTTCTCTTTTAACATCAAACATGACCTTTGTCCAAAAACTCTCTGTGATGTTACAGGTAATATTCCCATCTACCTCCCAGCATCCCCAAAGCTTTGTCATTTTGGGAAGCTCAAGGCACTGGTTTCACGAGGCCTCACAGGTATAAACCACAGGCAGCAATTCCCAGAGTGTTCCAGAGGTGTTTCAGCCCCCTTGGCTGCTGCTGATGACGCAGAGATGCAGAAGATGAAGAACACCACAAGGATTCAGGGCTTGGCCCTCTGCTCCACCTGTTTCAGGTGTGCCCTTCCCAACTAACAGGAACCACTGACTTCCCAGAGCAAGTGCGAGTGCTGTCCAATTCAGAATCCAGGATATTTGGGTGTTTTGTCCAGTGGAAATATTAAGGGAATCACTACTCAATTTCCTGAGATTAAATTCTCAACAGTAAAACAGCATTATAAGCTTCTTTAAAGTGAATTACTGTTCTCTTTAGCTGTAATAGGCAGGGAGTATTGAGTTCCAGGCATCCTGGTTTTGCGGGGTTTGCTTGTTTTCTAAGAGCTTAGAAGATTTCAGCTCATGGCATGAATGTTTAGGGAAGTTAGAAGTGTGATGGCAAACAGGGAGTTTTGACAAAAAACATTCCTCACTTGTAACCATCACAGGAGGTAGTTGTGTCTGCCGTAATAAATCCTTTACTGTACAGAGTAATAAGAATCTATTCAACTGTCCTTAAAGTATTAATTTTAGTGCCATGATCACAAGACTGTTATTACCTTAATAAAATTCATTTGGTTTAAAAGTTAAAATATCCATGGTTTGAATATTGGAATAATCCAAATTGATTTGGGTAACAATGTGAAAACTGCTTACATTTGTGTTCACAAACAATTGTGAACCATTTTCGACAGGACTTAAATTATGTATTTGTAAAGGGCACTGACAGAAAGAGATTTCATTTTCCTGGGAGCAAAATAGAGATCTTTAAAGAAGGAATGTCTAAGCTAAAGCAGATCTAGATATTTCAATGTCTTTAAATTGTTGGTCCAAAACAAAGGCATTATCCAGGTCCCCTCTACTTTTGGCAACACAGAGGAAATAAGAACAAATAATAAAGCCCAACTTTCTCTATCTCCCTTGAAAATAAAGAACAACAAACATGCTTTAGACAACAAGCATAATTTGTGTGTATTTAGCCATCTACATGAGGAAAGTGCTACTCAGGTAACTAAAGAGAAGCAGCTGGATCCCACCTATGGCTGGTTAGTTGGATAAGCCCCTTGTACAGAGTTTGAACAGAGTGCTGTCCTAACGAGCCTGCGTTCATTAAGAAGCATCTTTTCCTTGATAGAAGAGAGGGTGCCTGAATTTCAGCAGAGCCAGCTCATCCTGCACAAACTGCTCTCCAGGGCCAGGAGACTCCACACTAAGCTGTGGACAAAGCACTGAGCAGGATCAGAAGGAATATTACTTTCTGATCTCAGAGACCTCGCGCTTGGCTCCGTCTGCAGGAACACATGTTCTGAACATACTGAGCACACTGTCAACGCTTGGAAAATTAGTAATAATCGTGGAAATCTTTTCAGGACTTTTTCCTGTGCCACAGAAGCGAGTTACTGCAATCTGCTCCTTCTAAATTCCTTAAAGAATAGTTCTTGTGCTCCTGGCAGGCGACCAATTGGACCCTGATTTTGGCAAAGCGTTGGGTCTTGAGTGTTACACATACACACAGCTTGTGAGGATGCATTTCCTGATGAAGTTCCTCTTCTCTCAAATGTCTGAGGGCAGCAGCTAACCTTGGTTTAACTCCACTGATTTCAAGGAAATTGAACTGAAGGGATGAATTTGGAGCAGAGTCAGAGCTGAGTGCCATGGAAGCACCGGGCAATTTATAAGGAACAAACTCTCCTCGCATTCTTAGTACCTTCCGCAGTGAGCAAAGGCCAAGTACTGAGAATTCTTGGACTCATAAGATGGACAGGAAATGAAGTGGATTCAAATCATAATATTCAGATAAATAAAAAAGAGTTTACCTATCAGAAGCTTTATCACGAAGCTAATCATCCTCATTTTACACTCCAATAAAACAATCTATAGCTGGCTTCGTTTTCAAAAGTTTTTAAAACCCAGAGGTGAATTTAAAATAATCACAGAGGCAGGCCCTTACTTTAAAAGATGACACACCAATGCAAAGTAATAATGTAACACCCGATTCAATAATTGTCTGCATTTAGATAAAATATGGTTCTGTATTTCATCATTAGGTATTTCTGAGCCTAGTGACAAGAGAGAGATAAAGAGCCTCAAGACTCTCCACGACCATAACCAGAAATGAAATTCTCAGGAAAACAAATACAATAAGATGTTCTGTGAAATGAAAATACAGGTCTTTCAGAACAAATATCTGTGTGTGTGTGTTTTAAGAATCAACATACATAGGAGTATGTGGGGTTTGTGTGTGTACACACCTACAGATTGTTTGCATGAGTGTTTCACACATTTGCATACCATGTGTATTTAACACACACATTTATGGATTTCTACACAACCGTATGTATTATTTTTCCTGGTGTAAGTTAAGGGTTAATGATGTGGTTGGCTTGAAAGGAGTAAGTTTTTAATTGAATACCAAAGTTGGTGGCTACTCTTAGGCTTGGTTTGTTTTCATCATCATTGCCCAATGGTTTTGAGAAGCCAACAGAAGCTACTGTAATCTTTTCTCTTGCAAAACCTGTTTGCTAATCAGTAGTGGATCTAATCAAGGACCTAATAAGTGCATAATGGTACATTTGCTTCCCAGGAGAAACCACTGTTTCTCATCATACCAGAAAATACCCCCCCTCAAGGTGCAACCAGGATCCATGGACTCACTGCAACAGTCTAATAATTTAATTGCAAGCCCTTAGGCAGGGATAACTTAAATTACAATTAGGAGCTCTAGCACTGCTGCTAACATCTGTGTGATGAACACTGCACTGATTAAAGGCTTTTAAAAGAGAACTCAGCACTTCACACTCCAGAACAAGTCACTGCAGTAACTTTGAAGTCCTCTATCGGACTATTTTAATACTTGTGATGCACTCTGCCTAGTCCTTCCTGTGGGGATTCAAAGGCTCCGGGCTCAGTGTGGTGTCTGCCCTTTGAAGGCCCACAGGGCCGTGCTTACATTAGAAATACCTTTCATGCAGGTGTAACACACACAACACAAAGTCATTCCACGGCACCGGAACAAAAGTACCGGACACAAACACTGCCTTGCCACCACATCCAAAAATGCAGTGAGCTTTGGGAGAATGCAGAGCTCACAGAGCAGCAGGAATACAAGGCCTGTCCCCATCCTCTGTACCCAATCCCAATGGGATTCTTCAGTGTGCACCCTATGTACAGTGCTGAGGACAGAGAGGCACCTGCAGGAGCAGCCTGAGCCTTCTAGGGGAACTCACTCCAGTTTCGCACTCGCATCCATGCAATGGCTCCACATGAGGCAGTTTTTGCACAAAATGTGATTTTCCTGTTGGCCTATAGGATTGCAGCATGGAATACTGGCAGTCACAGGAATAATGGCATAAAGGGAGCATGGGAGTATGTGCAGGCTGATCTACACAGTGTTCAAGAATCCATGAACGTTGTGACTGCGCAATCACCTCACCAGCACCATGCCAGTGACCACGGTGGTCAAAGTCTGATATTTTAGAGCAAGAAGACCCCAAAGATCCAATTTCCAGACTATTACTCAGGTACAAAACTCTAAAAGCAATGGAGATCCCAGCACAAAGAGGGCCCTGAATTTATTCCAATCCTACCTCCAAAGCTGTGGTGTCCCGGCACAGTCTCCCATCCCAAAAGCAGTGACTCCCAATGGTTGGCAGTATCATGAGCTACTCATTCTTCACGGCCTGTTTTTAGGAAGCTTTCCTGTTTGATTCCATCTTGGGAAGCCCTCTCTGCTGGAGAGGGCAGCAGGCCCAGGGAAAAACAGGTATTGCACACAAGAAGCAAAAGAAGTGTAATACGTAACTTTGATTTCATGGAACACACTGCAGAACTCAGCAGTGCATAAGGGTGACAGCTACACTGAGCCTGAAGTATGTGAATAAAACAGTTTCCCTTTTCTGACAGGAAATTCCACTGTCTGAGACAACAAAACAGAAAGAGCAGCAGCCCTTAAGATACAGCCCGCACAAAATAAACTTTTTTTTTTTTTTTTTAAAGAAGAAGAATCTTGGCATATGGTAACAAAAACTATATAATTCTCTTGATCTTTAATCTCTATGCCAATGTCTGTTTTACAGATTATGGCCTCAGCTACTGACAAATCTGCTTAGTGAGTTTTTGGCTGACAAATCTGGCAACACAAATGCTGTCTGAAATACATTCAAAAGGCTAAACATTTTCATAATAGCTACTTTACACAGCTTAGTAGGTTTCCCTTTAGGACACCAATTTGATTTTTTTAAAGTGACAGTGTTAATTTTTATGATTACACACAGAACTGAGATTTTTATTTAATACAGTGGGTCTTCTAAAGCTTTTCAAGGGGATCAACCACTTTGCCAACAGACGGGTGTTACAGCAGGGGTGATTATAGTAATTTTTCATGTAATTGGGAGTCACCATTTGGTTGCTATCTTTCACATGCTTGTTGCCTCATCATATAATCCTTCATAATGGGGGTTTGTTGTGCGTCACAAGAATGTGCCAAACAGCCAGGAAATAATAAACAGAGGAACCCCCTGGCTCATGGGCAGCACGAGCGTTTTAACATCTGCCCAGCTTCCTTCAACTGCAATAAATTTCAGCTGATAACAGTGACCCAATATGAAGGCATTTTGTTGTTGTTTTCAGGACAAAATCTTGAACATCACACTTCATTATCTCAGCTACAGTGGCACAATCTGCGAGGACACAACTTGCTGACAAATGGCATCGCCTGATGTGAAAGCTCGTCATTCATCAGGAATTAGGAGAGACATCAAGTTCTTGCCCCGAGACGTCTGGGCTCTCTGGGAACTGCCAGAGTTGTCCTATGCAATTATTGGCTGCAGTTGCTTGCATGGAATTATAAATAATTTCACTGGAAATTCTGAAGCCACGCCACCTCTGGTTGTGCTCTCACCAGGTCTCCTCCAGCAAAGCAAGAATAAACAGGGTCAATTGACTACAGCAGGAGCTCTCACCACTTTCAGGCTGACACCACAAAACACAGGAGCACCTGCTTGACATCAAACCCAAGAACTGTGCCCTTAAAGTTACTGGGATCAGTTACCGAGGTAATATCAAGGGATTCTGTAAATTTTAGGCTTTATTTTTAAAGAAACAAAAATCCATCTTTCAGTTTTCCTAAAATTAAAAAACAAAAAAAAAAACAAATCCAACACCATAAAAACTACCAAACTACCACTAAAATAAACCTCCCTCTAATATGTGACTACCCAGAAGAGCACCACTTACCACGCTTAATTCTTTCTCTGACTTTTAGATTTATGCTTTTATATGTTGTCTCTTCAGCTTCCATAGGCAAAGAGCTGGCTCTGATAGAGGGAAGCCCTTTGGAGCTGTCTGTCCCAAAGGCAGCATAGTCCATCACCCAGTGCATCTCCCCTCTCCTGGAGCCAGGAATTTCACTTCCTGGATCATTAGGATGAGAGGACCATTTTCACAGCTATGCTTCAGTGAAATCTCCTCATATTCCATCTACCTCTTGTTGATGAAGAAAATGCATATAGATTCCCATTGCAATTCTGCCAAAGCCTTCTGAAATATGCACGAACAAACTGTGCTTATAGGTGTAGAACAAAGTCCCTGGCTGAGGAATAAAGACCACAGGTGACTGCCCTACTGGCGTTCCTGCCTTCCCCATCCAGCTCAAGAGCAGACAGCATGTTTTGGCAAGTCTAAGTAGCCTCTTTCTTCAGTACTTGTAAATTGATTCCATAACAAAATGCAGCCCATGGTTGGCTTCTTTCATCTTTCATACAGAGACATAATACACCATCAATGTACGTATGGTTTTAATTCCACCAAACAGAAAACTAAGTAACAACCTAAAATACAAAAGGCACATTTTACTCCAATAAACTGGCTCCTGCTCAAGCAGCAAATGCTCTTTTACATTCATATAAAGCATTTTAAATTCCAGAATGATCCTATTAAAATTGAGAAGTTTTACTGAACTTGGTAAGTTCAAACATTAACATCCTAAACCTGACAACATTTATCTGATTTTTATTTCCGCTACTATAACAGTTTCAAAATTCAGTATGCCAGGAAGTTCTATAACAGAAATTGTAGATCCCAGCAGCAAAAAAGCATTTTCACTTTCCGTACCAGAGCTTGGGAAGGTAGTCTGGGACAACAGGACAAACATATTATCTTGATGTTCCTGCTAACTGATGGGTTGTTATTAACTGTTGAACTGCTTAATTAGGTCTTCTAGTTAACAGGCTGTTATGATTAGAGGGGACAATGCCTGTGCGTGGTTGAGCTATTGTTTCAAGCCATTTGCAAATTCCGAAGAAGCATCACTCAATTCACGCTCGGGAGGATCTCTCAGCAAGCTGAGAGCAGAGCTGCTTTCTCTTCTACAGAAGAAAACTCTCACTTCAGGCAAGAAGTGGGTGAATTCCCCAAATCAACCACATCCCCCAAAGGATAAGAGATCACCCTGTTTTGGCACCTGGGGCATGCCAGAGATCACTGACCAGGGCTGACAGCAATATTTCATCAGCAGAATCATTTCACTGCACTTGGGCTCCTCAGCTTTGTTTCCATTTTCTCCGAGTTAACACTCACTTGCTTCACCTGATTTTAAATGACATTTTCCCTTTGCATCTCAATGGCACAGCACAGTCCTCTTCCTGCTATTTCAGGCTCTTTCTACTCCTTTTAGAATTCCCGTATACGGAAGCTCCTTTCTACATTTCTCCTATTCACCTTTTCTAGTCACCAGCTGGTGGTTTCATCTCACTAGAAACCACTCAGCCTCCCAATTTAGTGCCACGTTCATTCCATTTCTCCCGGCCAGCTGCCACACCTTCCTGGCCCACTTTGCCATACTCCTCTTAAAAGATATGAAACCTTGACACAATCCCTGCTCAATTGTTTAGCAAATCCACCCCCTCCAGAAGGACTGTGAATTGCTCAGAATTTCAGAAGGTACCATCAATTGCTTATGGAACCAACCACTTCTTGTTGTCACCCTTTCTTCTTATTTCTTGTCTTCATCATTTCTCCTCAGTTTTTTTCAGCCACACATAACTCTACTCGATTTTATAATTAGACAAATAGTGCATAACTACACATTGGGAAAAACTCCTAAGGAATTCCTGCTAAGTGAAGATAACATCGGAGGCCGCTCGGGGGAAAATCAGGCCAAGTTACATTCTGCATAACCTTCACAATCCTCTTTACTTTAACACAGAGATAACAGAATATTTCAAGGCATCTGATTCTTCCCCTCCAACTATTCAGATCTGTTACACGAACTTTTGGCCCATTTTTATATAAGCACAGGTCAGCAGAATCACCATCTGTACTGCAAAGCTAAAACAGTGCTCCCTGCCCCCAGAACATCCCATTCGAAACCCCTCTGAGGGCATATCCTCTCCTTTGTGAGGAAATGGACTTTTATGTAAAATGCATACTGCTAAGGAGCAAATTTCTCTTATTCACAGACTAGCCAGTAAAAGAAGAGTTCAGTTCCTTTCCACACAGAGCCTTGACCTTTCTTCAGGTGGAAATTATGTACCATATGAGGTAGACATACCTGCTAAAAGACAGAATGACTGGGAAATTATTTCAGAGAAAACAGGTGGTAACAATTTTCATCAACTCCAACTCTTTCACAGAGTTGATCCCACAACCCAGTGGTTTGAAGATCTCAGCGCAAATTCTCAGCTGCTGCCATCATTCCACTGACTTCAGTATCAATTGATTTCAATCAAACCTCACGTCCAGGGATTTTTGTCTCCAATTCCTGTTGTGTAAAGGAGTGACTATTGAAAACACTGAAATTAATTTAACAGTAACAAATTCCTCAATTCTCACTCCAGTCAACAAAATACCAAAACTTCTTTAAATAGTACAGTCCTATAGCTACTTGATGACATAAATTCCTGGCTGCTTCCAGAACAAAATCCCTGAATGTTTCAGCTCATGGGAATGGTGTGGAATGGATTCCAGACAAATAAGGTTTGCCAGCTTGTTCGGGACACCAGGCTGGTTTCCCTTCCCGTTTCACTTGTTGCTGTCAGTCGGCTGTCAGAGACACAGATTTTTCGATAAAAAATAAACTCAGACATTAAATCATTAAGAGGTGTCTTGGCACATTCAAAGCCTGTTTTGGCAACCCACAAAACGATACAAAGAAATCAGGATCCATTAGGGCCCTGCCCCGGGAAATGTTATTCAATACCAAGATGACACAAGTCTTGCACCTCACTTTCCCTGGCCCTTATTTTTTTTTCCTACTCCAGTCCTCCTAAATATTTTAAGGAATGCTTTCACACTAGTGATTTAAATTAGAGCAAAATCCAGCATATCAATCTAAAGAATAAATTTCACCAATTACAAGCATCTTGCTACAGGTTTTTCTGTAAGTTCTAGAAAAAAGAAAAATGTTCTAATTGTATGTTATTTCTACGGATGGGAGACAACTGGAAAGTTTCAGTTGTCAACCAGTACATGCAACACTGCTTCCAAACTGAGGCAGTTTGAAAGCCCTCCCTCCACGAAGGCAGGGGTTCAGTTGAGTTGTCAGGCACCACCATTAGTGACCACACACAAATTGAAGCCTTTTTCCACATGCACAAGCCAGACAGTCATTTTTCTGAGCTGGAAATGAATGCTCTGGGTTCTTGACAGACAGGATTTTTTTTGAAGGTGCTGGTTTTCTGGAGAAACCTATTTTGTACTGTCCTTGGTTAAATGAAGACTTCAGAAAAGGTTCCAAGAGGGCCTCTGAAGTAATTGTTAAATACCACATTTTCTGCAATGAAATGGATTTGCAAAGCAAGCCATGATTGCACACGTTGATCTGCTGCAGTCCCGACACCGCCAAACGATCTGGACAAGGGGATCAACTCTGCAGCCAAGTTGGGTGGGAATGTTGATCTGCTGGAGAGTGGGAAGGCCCTGCAGAGGGATCTGGACAAGCTGGATCGATGGGCCAAGGACAATTGTATGTGTCCTTGGGGACACGAGTTAAGGGCGGCCCTGGCAGTGCTGGGTTAGCAGTTGGGCTCAATAATCTTAAAGGGTCTTTGCCAACCTAAATGATTCTACGAGCAGTAACAGAAAGCAGTGCTGCTCTCTTACTTCCTAGGAATTGGGAATAAAATCTCTCATAAATACACAGTAGAAAATAATAAAATTACAGCCAACTGCTATATGCTACAGAACACTTCATTCTGACTCTGCAGCCATTGGTGCTACTTCCTTCAACATCTGTCTGGATTCCTCCACTACCCTCCAGTTTATTTCTAAGAATACAAACATTGTCCCTGTCTTCTCAGGTTCCATTGATTCTGCTTCCTTCAGAGGCAGGCTTGGAAAAAATCATCCTTCTGCTGCTGCCAAAAAGGGCTGCCTCTGTCAGACATGGACAGCGCTGACAGCTACACACAGGTCAAGAGTGTGATTCAGTTCCTATAAAGCAAGGAAGAGTCTTGATGTTGATGTTAACAGGGACTGGATCCAGATCCAGAAGTTCTAATTTTTCCTGCTGGAAGCTTTCCAAATGTCTGAGCTCAGGCTAGAATAATGAAGATAGTCTCAGTAACAAACAAAGACACAAGTACACACACAAGTGGCTATGAAAGGGGAAGGAAAATAGGGGAAAAAAGGGAAAATAGAAAGCTTTTTTCCCTGTATATCCTCACTCAGTCTTTTCTCCTGCTCTTATCTGGCTATCAGGCCATGGCATAACACTGTGCACAGAAATATGTGATCAGGAAGGTACAACACCTGTTCTATTTCGGTGCTGCCCCTGCTGTGTTCTTATTTGCACAGGTGTGAATGAGGATCCAAGGGGAAAGGCAGTGGTGACTGGGAGCACCATTCAGCACTCCCTGCTCCAGGAACTGTCACCAGCTCTACTCTGGCTACACATTGTGCAGATACTGAAGAGCAGCTGCCAAAGCCACAGCATTTTCTTCCCACCCTCTTGCCAAGCGCACCTGCTGCCCAGAGCCCTCGCTCTGCTCCTGCCAGAGCTGCTTGTTGCTTTTATTCTCTTATTCCCTCTTGGGTCTGAAGTGTGTGATGCATTCCTTCCACAGCATCAGAAGGAATATTTAATCCTTTTAATTAGTGGAGGATGGACATTGCTGGCCAGTGACTTACAGGGCTCAGGCCATGTTCTGGTTTTCTGCCTGGCACCAGATTGTGGTCCTGCAGACACCTGAGGCAGATGGAGGGATGAAGGGTCCACCATTATTGCAGCACTGCAACCTCACCTCTGACAGGTGTCTACAGATTGCTGCTATTTTACATCCTTGCTGCTGCTACCTTTGTGGATCCGCTGATCATTGCTCATAAAGCAAGCTTCCATCACAAGCTTCCCAAATCTGGATTTTCTCACAAAAGCAAACTTTTGAAAACACAACTCCTCTGGCCACCTCTAATTGCTGCAAAGTTCAAGCCCATCGGTCCTCATCACATAACAAAGGAAAGTGACACAAAAATATAAAAAAACCACACTTAAGCAATGCTGATGGGCAGCAGCACAAAACCAAGGTGCACTGGTGAGCCACAGTTTGTCCTTTCCTGCAGTGATCTCGTCTGTGCTGCCAGGGATCTGTCACGTTCCCAGCACCACTTGAACTCAAGGGTGTCTGTCTGCGAGTGCATAATACAAAGCCCAGCAAAGCGCCTTGAAGGTACAAGTAGTGGCACTCAGAGATCCAGTGAGCCTGCAGGGAGCAAGCTGCTCACTCTGAGGGGCACAAGTCTTTCATGACAGCCACTGGTTTTTCTTTTCTTAAAGTAAAAATTATTAAAAAAAAAAAAAAATCAATGGCACAACTGCTCCATGGCTGGTGCTAAAAGGATCGGGCCCCTCTGGTGATTTCAGATGTTGCTCATTTACTCAGAAATTAATCCTCCCTCCCCTCATATTCAGAGCCACTTAACGCCAACCAACAATTATGCCATCTGATCACTAAAAATAAAATAACTTTTCTTCTTTGTCTCTGAGTGTATTCCTTCAGGACCCATTTTTTTCTGCTGCTCAGTGAGCCAGAGAGACGGATATTATGAGTTCTGGGTGTTTAACAAACAACATGACATGCCACACTCTTGAAGAATACAAGTGCAGGTCTTCAGCTTTCACAACAATGGATCTCATTTTGAGAGGAAAAATAAAAGGCACGATTTTAATTTGTTTAATCTTTTGGTTAAGTAAGAAATGTGGTCATAGTCACCATAATAGCACTGAAATACAAGCCATGCTCTGTCCAGAGAATGAATACTGTTATGGTTTATGAGCAGCGTTGAAAAGATAAACAGCATAAAAATAAAACACTCATGAAAGATCAGAATAAATGTTGTGTTACTCTCGGTACATATATAACAATTAGGAGCTAGGTCTTGCAACCTTTATTCCCAACAATATCAATAGGATTACTGAGTAATCCTCAGAGGGTTTCAGGATCAGACAATAGTGTTCTGCTGTGTTTTCATATAACAACATATCTCAACACATCTTTCAACATCTTTAGCCAGAAAGTAAATTGGTTGTGTAGCGATTCTCCACGAAGGTAAAACAGAAAAGGCTGTCGTCCCTCTCTGCACAGAAAGGCACCTTAATACTTAATGTGATTAATTGAGGGGAGATTAATGACTGAGTCAACAATCATTCCCGTGCGGAGTGTTTGCATAGGAGTGTGTGGGTATGCTTGCAGGAGTACACTTGTGTGCAAAAATCAAACACAAAACCTGATCACATGTTCACAGCTGGAAACTGTGTTCGCCTTTATTCAGTAAGGTATAAGGCACTATCATTTAGCTCTCCCACAGCAGGAGGAAAAATGGTGCCACAGAAGAGAACTATCACATCAGACACACTCCAGGGGTCTCTTTTACCTACATTGTTCCTCTCCCAAATGTAGCTCTTTAAATTTTAAATAGAAAAAGAAGACACAGAAACATTGTGCGGTACAAAAATGTCACGGGGAAAAAAATGTGGAAAACATTCCTCATTAAGCAAGGTAAATACCCTAAAGTTCAGGTGTGGCTTTGATGGTGCAGTGTGTGCCTTTAAGACTTAAAGAAACACCTACATCAAAGTGTTGTCTTAAGATGGTGGGGCTTTAGTTCAAACATAGCCAAGTTGTACAATAGCTGATGTGGTGAATGTCTACACTATTTTTATAGTGAATAAAACATGGCAAAAATACAGGCTGGACAGCACATTTTCATTTTTTTCATGTTTTTAAATTCAGAGAGGATAATGTGCATGTTCATATATTCACAGCAAGCTACACCCAAAACATCAGCTCAACATTACACATCTTTCTTGTGTTTTAAATAGTGCCCTAAATGTTCAGAAGGCTAAATACAGAGAAACCCAGCAGAAACACTGCTAAAGCACACAAACATCACAAGTGTAAAAAAACCCAGAATATATTTTTTTATTCTCAGGATATTTTTCCAGGTAGAAAACACATTCTGAGAATTCAGATTGATATCACTAAGGAAGAGTTTTCCTCTAGAAGATTCTCAGTGTATTTCTCTCTTGTCTTGTTGATTTGTGTTTCCTAATTCTCCTAAAACAGCTTCACTGCGCATGTTTTAATTCTAGTGTGCACAGACCACGTACATTCCTCCCTTCCTGCCCCACCTGAGCCTGTGCCCAGTTTGTGAGGAATGAGGGAGCCCCACTGCAGTTCCCCCTGGGATCCCACAGTTCCCCCATCCCCTCTCCCACTGCTGCTCCAGCCATGGGACAGAGCCAAGGAAGGTGCTTTGGAAAGCAAGTGGAACCTCATCCAGAAGGAGAATAAATAAATATTTCCACATATGATCCAGGTGAAGTTGGTAGCACCTATGAAAAGCTTGGAATATATTTTAATCAATGGTTTCAGGAGTTAACCATTGGCCCAATTCAGTGAGGATTGGCTTTTAGAATCAAGGACTGCCTGTGGAAATCCCACCCATGGAACACTTCAGTATCAGCATTAATACCTTCTCTAGGAGATGCTGTGGATCTTAATGATGGTGCCTTGAGCAACTATTCTTTATTTTTATATTTATCAATTTTAGTGGAAATTGAAATAGAGCTGAAGCAAAACAAACTGTTGTTCACATTGGCTAATACATTTGTTAAATATCAATACAAGCCACTTAAAATGATTGACTGGGTAATTAAAAATAGAGATAAAAAAAGTAAAATTACTGTTTGTGTAAGAGACCTAAAAAAAGTTCACAAGAGAAATATTGTCAGAGTGCAAACATGAACTGTCAGACCTACCTTCTCTGGTATCAAATTCTGAATAAAAATACATCCATTAAACAAAGGTTTAAAGATAAATTATTTAAAAATACATCAATAAAACATTAAGCAACGCTGCTTGCTAAAGAAATACAAGGCCAGGCAATCATACCTTCCTTCGCCATGATGAAATCATAGAAGGGAAAAAAAATACATAAACCACTTCATGTAGCTCAGTGATGTATTATTTGATAGGAAACACTTCCCTGCGAGTGTCCATTAACTGATGCTTACACTGTAACTCACAGTCTATGACATCCATATGAATCTCAAATGAATTCACTCCTATCACTGCTGGTTAAATGAATACTGTGTGGATTGGGGCTCTTTTTTGAGCAGATGCAATCTGTTCATGTATGATGAGCTCTATCTGAATCGAAGGGGTTGCAGTGAGCTGGCGACAAGGAAGATGCACAAACGAGCACGAGAGGTTTAATCCAGCGGCACACGGAGATCGGGAAGCCAGTGCATGTTCTGAGGAATGGGAGGGGAAAAGCAACTGCACAACGTGGCAAAAATCAGATCCTAGGCATGGTATTAGAGAGCAACAGGAGAGCACACAGAAGGAGTAAGAACTGCTATTGTGTATTGACAGAAGAGAAACAATGCACCGGAGCGTGAGAGAAAGATGCTGTTGGGGGAAAAAAAATGGAACAGAAGGGAAGTGAAGAGCCTTATGGTGTGGAAAGACTAGGTAGTGATTGAGGACATGTTAGAAAAACAACTTGTGAGGGAGACTAATTGTGACCAAAGATCAAAAACAAAAAACCTGAAAAAATGGGCAGAAACAGATAGAACCTCCCATTTCAGAGAGGACAGCACAGGGCCAGTCTAGGAGGACAAGGATTTCTTGGAGAGTGTCCCACAACAAGGTAAGTGGAACAGAATCCAAACAGGTCTGCCACAGCAAAAGAACGAACTGTGTTTTTCATAAATAGCCAAGTAGAAGTGAGGGCTTAGTCCCACAGAAAACCCCTACTTTAGATTCAGAGAGCCTGCCAACAGAGCTAATCCTGTAACCAGCCATGATCCAACTCTATAAAGTATCCTCAGAACTGCTGCTGCCACCACTTGTAGCTCCCGCTGCTCATTCTTCACTTCATAGCATTTCTAAGACAGATTGTCTTGGGCTTTGAAGAGTTTACTCAACAGGGAGATGAGCAAAGAAGAAGGAAAAGATGTTAAAAGTTCCACTACTGCTGTGGCTCAGAAGTAGGACTGGTTTACTTAAGCTGCCTGCCAGAACCAGTACTGCACTTTTTAATGAACATATCATTTATTCCCCATAAATGCTGCCTGACATGGAAACAGAGGAGGGAGCCCAAACAGGCTGAACCAACTCCTTCCCCATCAATGCAAACACACAGGAGACCAAACTGTAACATAAGAATGCAGTTGTCAGCGGAGAAGGCTTTGTACTATTGTGTCCTGTCTGGGCCACGAGTGATTCCAGTTCTACATCAATCTGCAATGATCAAAATGAACATATTTACAGGAAAGGCCAAAAGAAACACAATATACATACAGGAGTGGTATTCTCTCTTTCCATATTTTCATGAAATAAAGGGACACAGATATAGTATCTTTCCCACATGCCTCCAGAAAACCACATTTTGTGCCAACATTTTTAACAATTGCTTTCTGCCTTTCTTTTTTGATGTTTTCCAACCTTTCTGTTAAGGTAGCCTCTTTCCCACGGAGCCACATGCCAATCCTCCCTGAAGACAAATCTCCTTGCCAGAACAATAGGCAGAGGTTCTGAAATTGCCATAAAAGAAAGCCTATTCTTAAATAAACACTGTTTGATACCGAGTCCAACAACTGAAGACCTGGAGCAGTTTGCCTGGACATCAGCAGTTCCCAGGTGGAACACAGCTCCAACAAGCTTTGTCTCCCTGGGTTTGAAGATGGCAGTGCTGAATCATCCTCATATTCTCGGATAAAATACCCAGGGAGTCAGGGGAAGAGCTTTCCATAAGGTTGTCAAGGCTGGGGCACTGCAGCTTCAGGGGCACTATCAGGTGTCACAGCCCTCCCCAGCTCCCTGGAGTGCAACAGCTGATGCTCAGGACCCCCAAAGACATTTTGGGGCACTTATTTGACCCCTGTCTGGTCTCAAGACCCAGCAGCTGTGAGTGGCACACACAGAGCTCTGTGCTCAGCTCCACGTGCATCGTGGCCAGTTCCAACTGCACTGCGCTGGGAGCCAAAGCCTGGCCTGTGGGGCCAACAGGACGTGGCCAAAGCACAGCATGTAGGGCCAAAAGCCTGCTCCTTATCCCCACCAAAACCCCAGAGTGCAGACACCCAGCTTGGGCTGCCAGCCTTTTTGTACACCATTTATTTCAAACTGTCTCACATCATATTTTAAAAATACACAAAATCATTGAAAAACTGAAATCTAGCAGGGGGAGGGGGAAAAAAAACCATCTTAAGTGTTCAATAGTTAATGTTACATTCAACAGTAATTACTTAACACATACAAAGCTCAATTGCATAACCTACAATTCTCCCACTTTGTGTAGGCTCCTTTGCTTCTACTTTAAATAAAAGAAATTCTTTTCATTTTGTCAAGAAAACTTTTCTCTACCTCACTACTGCATGACAAGGGAACAGATGGCAATTTAAGGGGAGAATTTATGAGAGCCACAATCTTAATGTTGCATAAAGAAAAGAAAAAGACTCGCATCAAAACCACTGACAAATGTACTTGCTAATATTAATGCACTCCCCATTCATCCAATATGCTTCCTAATTGCTTTTCTGTACATAATAATGTGGCACCTGCTGCTCAACATTGCAAGCGCATCAGGATTTCTCCAAAGTCAAACAGCTCTGCAACTGGCCCTCTCCCAGTGATAAATGTAGAGCACTGTATCACGCACAGTTCCTGTCAGTGGCATAATTAAAATTTTATACTTACAGAAAAAGATAGTAAACAATCAGTTCTTAAATGGATTCACAAGAGGAACTCTTGTTACAGCCAACTTTATAATTAGTATGCATCATGTAACGCTAATATATCCATGACAAGAAAATAGGAAAAATGTAGGAACTCAGTTGTTCTCTTTAATGCAATGTTAAACTACACACCAAAAAATGAAAGCAATCAGCCTATTGTTATTTCAGTCTTCTCTTTCTGCTCTTCATTTTCCATTGAAAATAGCTCGGCACATTTTGCACTGGAATGATGGTCGCTCCCTAGTGCCACATCTCTGGAATTTTCAAACAGCCACTAGGATAGGTTTCAGCTTTATGATGTTTATTCATTTTAATTTTACATTAGACAAAAAAATATAATTTATTTTGAACAGAGCTCGGGCCAAAACGCACCATCTTTATTAGCTGACAAAACTCCCACTGACAAAGACATCCCAAACATTTCAATGTATTTTTCTGCCGAGGTGGTTGTGCATCATCCCAAATGTGACAGGCTATAGGCAAAAAAAAATCCTTGCCATCAAATGTCCTAAATTAACTCCCGAGCCTGACAATATTAAGCACAGGGATGCCATATGCTTTCTGTTTCTTACTGAAACTATTCTATATCTATCTGCTACAGAATACACACATGGATTTGCATAATGCATGGCTACTCTGTACATTGCAGATTATAATCTGAATATTTATGATAACATTTCAGCCTGCACATATATGCACCTTACAGATATTTTTGCTTACAAATGTGCTGTTTACACTCACGCCTGCTCATTCAAACATGCACACACACTTCTGATTAGTTTTCTAATTGTTTTTAAATTATTTGAGAGAATCATTTTGGAAATATGGCTATGCAAGAATCTGCTCTGCCTCAAAAATACATACACTCTATGTGTCCAAGTTCACAATAATTTAGTGCTCCAAAGTTTAAAGCAATATGCATCTCCATGCACGGATTTTTATCCAAATCAATGGTTTTCATTTTTAAATGCAAGCTGGGTACTGCATTTAAGAAACTTTTTTAATTCAGGGCTTCTATTACTTTGATTTTTAATATTTTAATTATCTTCTGAGGAGCTGGGTGGACAAATTATTTTTATAGCCTATTCAAAGAAACATTTTCAAATACTATTATTGATGACATTACCAGCCAAATCAGAAGCATGGTTTTGCAAAAAAAAAAGAAAAATTCTTTCATCCTTTTTTAATACAAATAATATGCAAAAATAATTTCGAGGAGAAATATTTTCTAGAATAGAATATAAATAAATATTTCCTTTTTACCAATCTGAGTGAAGTAAAATGCACGCTTGGAATATGTGTTGGCAGGGAGACAATTCCAAATGCCCTCGATTCACAAAGACATCCTGGTAGCCTGCTTAGAATATAATAGTTCAGATCTAAATCTTCTTTATCTTCACTGGGTGTGATGATGTGCCTGCCAAAAATTAAAATACCCTTCCAAATCAGTGCTGCTGTGTTGCAGAGGGGTGAAGGTTCCTGAGCTGGGAGGCAGCGCAGAGGTCTGAGGCACACTTGCATTTACACCACGCTCTTTTCTCCGGGCTTTTCAAACAAGAATGGTGCAAGATTATCTCCATTTATAGCTTCAACATTTTTATTGAGAGTGCTATTTCTTCAAAGGGATATTGCAGAACATCTTTTTAAAATGTTCAAGAATCTGAAAACATGAATAGCAATGAATCCATTTCTATATAAACATCCTCAGTGTCCGCCTAACTGGAGCTATCAAAAGCTTCATTCTTACAAGCAAGTGAAAAATTCTCAAGGCAGGCTCCTATCACTCAGTTACAGAAATGGCCCCATTTCAAGGGTCAGAATTGCAGTGTCAAAACAAGTAAAAGCAAATATTTATTTTTATTCTTTTTTAATGTAAATTCCCATGAACAAGGTGGTCACAAGGTATAAAGAAAATCTGGAGGTGACCTCCAGGATTTTTTCTGAAGATGAAGAGAACAACTGCTGGATTACAAATGTTTGGGGAAATTTAGCATTTCAGGTTTAGTAATGTGAAAGGGAAAAAAAAAAAAGAAGAAACCAAACCAGCAAACCACAAGTTTAAGAGCTCAAACCAGGTAACCTGTGACAGGGAATATATTGCTAAATGATTAATTGTTTCCCAACACCCATCAATTCCAGCTCTTCCACATCCCTAAAGTTTTCTCTATGGATTGTGACAAAAGAGAGAAGGTATTAGCACAGGATGGAGTGGGGAATTCAAAACCTCTGTTTCACTGTTTTTTCTGGGATGGGAAGAGTCACTCCTGCAATTTTCATTCTCAAATCAAAGCCAGGAACAATCCAGGTGGAATCAGAGCACAAGTTTGCACAACAGGTTGGAGTGGGGCAAATCCATTGTTGGTGTAACTTCACAGGCACCAAGTGAATTCCACTGAGAGTCATTTGGATCAGTAAATGTAAAGGATGATTCCTTGTCACTGTCCCACTAATCCTGCTCCCACTGCTGCTAAAACTCAAACTGCCACTGTTTTCAGTGAAGAATTTGAACTTCTCAAAAATCTCCGAAACCCTCCGAAATATTCTCAGCAATATGGACAGAAGAAAAAATGCTTGTTTACTCTCCACTGCTGACAAAGGCTTTTCCAGGTGAACTGGAACAGGCAGGGAACGGCAATCCCGGGTAACAGGGAGTGGCACTGAAGTATTGGTTATTTCCCCACCATTTCACCAGATCCCTCTCAGCAGGAAACATTATACTTTAATGCAGATTTCCTGGATTTCCAGCAAAATCCCTTGTTGGCTCCCCATACGGCACATGCAGGAATCAGACAGCTCTTGCAATTCTATTAAGAACCATTTCAGATTAACCCAACTTCCATAACCTACCTAATGTAACACAAATATTAATATATTATAGTTATTTCATCTAATTAGCTTTTCATTGTTTTAACCCAAGTGCAATCTCACATCGTGTTCTCCAGTTCTCTAATACTGGATGTACTCGGCACAATATGATAAATGAAAACGTGTACCAAGCTCATTAAAACATAGTTAAAAATCTGTCTTAGCAGAAGCCAAACTGAACCTCTCCGTCTCTGGCAAAGACCAGTTTTTAATTCTGATATGACTTCATGTCACTGCAAACTTCTTCATATGGAAAAAGCTCCAGCTTGCACTGACTGTGGCAGCCTGCCTGCTCAGGGGACAAGCTGGTGGCAGTGCAGCATCCCAGCTCTCCTCTGAAGGAAATTGCAATTCGGTGGTTTAGCCTCGATTTTCAAGACCTTACCAGGATGGGCCAGGCTGAGACTGCAGCAAAGAATATTTGTTCTTTCCCAGCAGAACCTCTCCCAACAAACACATTGATAGGAACTCGTGTGTGCATCCCAAAATTTGCATTTTCCCCTGGGATGTGACTGAGCTGGGGCTCAGTTCTTCACCCAGCACAGGTTTACAGACAGCTTCACATGGGCAGCATCCAGCTCCTATCTGCCTACAAAATATCACATGGAACAAGATTTTCTTGTTGGAATGTGGTTATTATCAAGAAATGCTATTTTTTCCTTTCAAAATTAAATTTAAACAAGAAAATTTTTATTCATCCCAGTTACACAGAAAAACTGAAAGTATGTCCCAAGTAGGTATTTCAGAAGGTTAAAATAAAAAAGGCAAAGAGCCCAAAACCACCAAATATATTCATTAAAAAAAATAAAAATCAGGTGATTTGCAGCCCTACCTCATGATTTTTTAATGCTCGGGTTTCCAGCAATGCAAATGCTACCATGAATAATAAAATTTTAAAGCAACAACAGTGATGCCTGTGAAGAATAGGAAACCCAGATTTTTTGGCATAAAGGCAGGGGTGTGTAACATACTGTCACAACTTATTAGAAAAGTCACAAATCTTGCCACTTTCAGGGCAGTGTAAGACCCATCAGCTCACAGTAAGTTCAAATATCTCCAGGATATGGGTAACAACAGAGAAGGAGAAATTAAAAAAAAAAACTAAATAAATAAAGGGAGGAGGGTGGGAGGGAAGGAAGAGAAACAAAATAAAATAGCTCAACTGAGTGACTATGCAGTCATTCTAGAGAAATATAAATAATCTCTTGCAACTTCTCACACAGAGAGGAGGTATCATAAAAACATGCAACATTTGTTTTCTGGTTTTTTAAATAATGTTTCCTTACAAATATCTTCCCACCTTAGAGAGCATTACAAGCATCTTCATTTCCCTTCTGCATATACAGACATTGAATCTACAACGTAAATGTTAAGCACACACCTAAAGCATTGCTAAAAATGGATATTCCTCCCAAATAACGCACTCTGACCAGGCCTTTATTTCCAGCAGCTTTCAGAAGAAGATTCTTCTGCTAATCTTCCTCTCAGACCTGTTATTTTATTGCCCCAAACCAGGGTAAATGAAGGTTGGAATATACTTCCCAAGTCCATTAAAATTATGGCATTAACCAATCATATTTTAGCATGACAAGAGAAAATAAAGAGGCAAGCAAAACCCCAACTTGGACAGATTTTTTTTCCCCCACATTAGTCACAAAGCCTTGAAAAATTCTAGAACTGCATCTTTCAAACTGGTTCAAAACGTGTTGTAAAATTATTATAACACCTAAGAAAAGCAGTTATTTAAGGCAGAGCCTTTCATGCCAGACAGTGCTCCTTGTCAAAACAAGCAGGTCCTCCTTTAGATATCTTACTGGTAAAATAACTATATGGTATTTCTCAATTTAATATGGACAAGAATTCAGGAAAAATGGTTTTTGTGTTATTGTTATTAAATCCATATTAAATGTATTATGTGCTATATGTCATTTCCCACCAGCTCTGCCATTAACTCCATACCAGCTGGTGCTCACTGCACTAAACTCTAATATAATGAGCTCAGATATTGCTCACAATTCCAGAGTTAAGCTGAAAACATCCTCCAAGTACAAAAATAAGCCTGATTTTTCACCTAGCAAGAAGTTAAAATTAACACCTGCCTCAATTTGAAATTGTCAGGGGTTTGAAATATATATAAACATATACATCTACAAAAGCAACAAAGAAAAATCACAGTTGAAACAACTCCAAATTTCATGTTTGTCACATGCTTCACCACAAGAAATCATTTAAACATCGTTGTGCCTTCCTGACTTGTGTCAGATGGTCACTATTAGTGTTAAAAGTTCAAGACCCTAAAGTAAAGGCTGTGTATGGTTATTGGTTTTCTATACAGCTTCTGTATCCTGTGATTTTAACATCGTTTCAGGATGTGATAATATTACAGTGTGGAATGCAGGAAAGTCTTTAATGTTAATTAATCCTCCTCGTGCTTGGCTCTCTCAGCTGCTTCTCCAAAGGAGACAAATGCTACAAGTGCAGCGTCTACAAACCAGGCAGGGCAGGAAATCTGGAGTACACCAGAGCCCTACCCAGGACACAGGTTGGGGACAGAGGGAGGTGCCCAGCACATCCAGGGAGCTCCCAGCAGTCGTGCCTGCAGGACTGGGTGTGCAGGCCCAAAACAGCGGTGCCCAGACCCATGGGTGGCAGCCCTGGCACAGCCATAGCTGGGAATGGCACAGCACATATCTGTCCTAAAGGACAATTCCTAATGCCCTAAGAGACAGCATTCAGCATTCATCACCCTCTGATGCCAGTCTCCCTCTAAGTCTTCCAGTCCTCTTCTTGGGATCCATAATCACTGAGAGGGACCATAGACAAAAAAACATCTCCCAATTTGGAGCTCATCTTGAGGCCCTCACAGAGCAATGGGCTCATACATGAAATATTCTGATTGCAGACACGAAGTTCTTATTTAAAGTTTTCTTCACCTTGGGACAATCATTTTAAAACAGGCAGCAACACTGTGTCTTGCCAAGATCCAGCCCCACAGGGCCCCATGGATTTTGGGAAACCACTGCTGTCACAGAGAGCGTGACTGCTGGTGGGAAGCAGCATTTGTCCCTGCGAGAAGAGTTTATGAGAGTAGGAAAAGTTATAGTGCATTTAGGGTGGGAAATAAATTTTTGATGACTCTAAAATGATACATCTGTGCATAAGTATAGGCACATGCATACACTGAAGTGGGAGTCTGTAAAATAAACAGCAGCATTTCCTTCTGGATGGAAACCCAAACTTCCATCGTCCTCAGTCTTAGCACAAGAAGTTTTGGGTTAAACCTTTTTAAAGCACCGAGTGATTTTGCATCCCTCAAACTTTAGAGGCACAATGGGAAATGCTATTAATGCACTGGAGTTTTGAAGAGGGGTTGGGACTTTTAGGGAAATGGCACTTTTTGAGAGCATCCCACACTTGAAGTCATTGAAGCCGTTTGCCATTCTTTCAGTTTCACAGGGCTCAGGTTACTCTGATGGTTTCCCTCACCTCTGGGCCAGGCTTACCAAACCCAGTGTACTTAAAACTCCCAACACAAATATCAAGCATTTGACTTCTTGCTTCTTCTCCATCATTATGAACGTGGTAAGACTTTCTCTAAATCCCTCCAGAAGCTTCCCTCGCATCATCACCAGAAATTAAGGCATTTTGCCTTTTCTTGAAGGGAACTCTGCCTCTCCCCCATTTATCCACTCCCATTTCCATGCATCACTACCAGGGATGGAGCTTTGAGAACTTTGGCAACTCCCAGACTGCAAGGCCACAATCTCCTCTCTCAAACTCCTCATTTAGATTCCGCTCTGCGGCAATGTTTATAAATAATCATGGAATTCTTTACCAGATGGGTGGAATCTGGCCTTTACTACACAGACTTATATGAAATATTTCTTTAAAATGCAACGTGCATAAAAATATCAGGGAAGGATGGTCCATAAGGAGAAAGAATATGTTTTATTTAACTAGCTGATAGCATCTGAAGAAATGGACACGCTCACTTCTTAGCTATATCACCTCATTTGGTAAACAAGATTATCTAATCCTTCCCATCTCTCACATCCAGAGGGAAACTACAGCAAGCATCCTCCTGGGAAAATGTACATTTTACTGCACCCTCCTCCTAAACCAGCGAGCTGCCAGTTCTGCTCCTGCCATAGAAAGAATCCACAGCAGGAAAGAGCTCTTCACACATAAGACACCCAACCTCCACTTTGGTTTAAAAATCTGGAGTGCCTGAAGTAATTCAGCGGAAAAAAATATTACCAGAGTCTTGATAGTGGGTAAGCATTCAATAAAGAGAGGGATACAAACATATGAGCACATATTAAAAATATACACCTGCATATTACCCATGTCCATGCATAGGTGCTCAGCTCATTACCTGCAGTGACATGTGAGAATATTACAATAATGATGATGATGAAAGGAGGTATATTATGCTGTGGGGAGAGGGCTATATGCATGTTTTATTTGCTTGAGTTACAGTGAGTTGTGACTGGCTGTGACATTTGGCCATACTGCAGCCTCCAATAAACATAAAACAAAGTCTACACTGCCCCTTTAAAGGCATGTTTGCCATTCATTCCATAGGGCTGAAATGTGTCCTAATGCTTCTGAAGGGTTTTAATAAATATGAGTATGTATAAAATGCTGCTGATGACTCAATTGCTAAATCACTTGTAACAGCTGTAGCGCTGTGATCTCTTCTGAAATAAATTATGTCATGGTGATTACCTAAGAAAAGTGCATTTCTCATGTGATATTGTATGATGCTTTACAGATTAAACGGGGGCAGTGTGTATTTATTCCACAGCCTGCGTTTAGTGCAGATGGACACACCATTGTGGGCATACACAAGTATCATTTCTGTGACACCACAGCCATGGCTGGGGAACGACACACAGACACTTTTTGGATTCCTCTGCTAAATTTCCTCATTTCATCAGTCACCATTTCCTCTTCCTAGGACTGATCAAGCTTTAAGAAAAAACAGAGGTTTAGTCTCTCCATTTCATCCAGTGCATTATCATTGTAACATTAATCTTTCTGGAATGGATTTCATTTTATCTGCTTGCCTTTCATGGCTATGTAAAAGTATAAAAAAATGCACTTTTATTTTCCAAGGGAACATTAGCACCTAACATTAGTAAGGGTAGAAATAAAGCTCTTGTTCTAAATAAATTTAACAGACATCCTGCCATCAGAGGGAGGGCCATAAAATTTTTGCATTAACTGATGATTTTTTTCTTAAAATGATATTCTATGCTAATAGGATAAAGAGCTGCTGATTCAGGAAAGGACACTTTCTACCTAAAGAAAGTACAGTATACTTTTATTATTAGAAGTAGCAGTGAGTATTTTTCCTCAAAACAATGTGCCATCATTTATACACATTTTTAGGGCAGTATTTTAGACGTGTAAGAAAGTAATAGGGCACTGACAAGGTCCAATTGAATAGAATACAGAAGTCCCTAAAACACAGCAGGAGCCTTTTGGAGGGTTACAAAATGAAAATATATGAGTAGTGATTAGAAGGACAGTAGAAGAAAAATCCTCCATTAAATATGTTAATGTTGGGGTTCCTTTGACTGTTCTTTGACAGGTCAAATGCTGAGGACCACAAACAACACAAACCAATCTTTTTAACATTACCAACCCAGTTTCAAATACTTCATTAAACTTTCCGACCACTGGCAAAAAACTTTTATCAACTTTATGTGTTAAAAATGAGGCTTTTTGTGGCAGGCCTCTGCAGATCAGTATAAATTCAATCCAATTTAAAGCCCAGTAACGATGTGGGCAGTCTCAGACTATTACTTTCAATGGGATGGAGTCCCTAAGGATGACATAGACTTAGTCCCATTGAAAGTAATGGGGTAAGCAATCACATGCCATTACTTTCAAGGAGACTCAGTCTATACTATCCATAATAACATGGTAATATAAATCTGGACTGACTCATCAGCATGAAGAATGAAAATGTAAAAGAATGGCAAAGCGGCAAACGTGCACCCTGAGACAAAAAACAGCCCCTCGGTTTCTCTGCATCCATAACTCATCAGTGGGGAAAGTTTATTACAGGAGAGGCACAGAACAGCCTAAAAAGGCACAGGAATGCAAGGTGAGGCGTGAAAACCAAGAGGAGGCTTCAGCATCTGAGAGTTCTGTTAGTCTCCACTGCCCCTCCTCTTTATTCTTTTTTTTTTTTTTTTAACAAATTGTTCTGGTCCTTTAAGTCCTCAATTTAATTTTTTTATGTTTCCTAAATCCAGCAATATGAAAAAAATATTTGTTCATGGAGACTGTCTCTCCATAAAGCCATTTATTTTTCATTTTTTTTCCTCAGTGTACAACACGGACAGCTACAAATAGCCTCTGCAATCTTCCCCTCTGCAAATCAAAGACATTAATAATATATTAAAAGGCTAGATAATTCTGAGCAGGTGGACAGGGTGGTGATTGATCCATTACTGTGCAAATACCTTGGTAATGGCTTGTAAAAACTTAAGATCCACAAAACAAAGAGATAACAAAGCCCCACCATTAAGACAGACACATTTATGGCTAGTAAATTTTTTACAGATTAATAGAAAAGACCAACTCAAATCCTCCCCTTGATCTAAGAATAATGCTCAGGTTAGCAAGGCTCAGGAGTAAAAGCCATTGGTAAGAAGTAAAGCAGAAGCCCTGCCCTGTACCTGCAGGGTAGATAAGATGATTTATTTCCATGAGGAAGTTGCCAGAGGTTCAGTAAAACAGCCAAAAGCATTTCTGTAATATTCACACACCACCACAAATCCCTCTGTTGATCTGCTAATATCTCGACAAAATAGCCCTAATAAGAACACCTAATTTGCATCTAAGCCAACTTTTTATTTTCAATTTCCTGCCACTTTCCTGGGGAGTTAAAAAATACGAATATAAACATTTATATATATACATATATGCATTAGAACACTTCCTCCCCAGTGGAGTGATGGAAAAGAAGTCCTCTGGCTACTGAGCAGTAATTGAGAATATTGAATCTTTGCATTCCATAAATTGTTTCAAGGATAAGAGCTGGAATAAATCACAGGCACCCTAAAAGTTTGGGTAAGAGTCCCAAATCATTCAGCCATGGAACTGTTTGCTAGAGAATTACATGGCTGTGACACAGTGGATCAGAGTTTAGTGGTTGTCAAGTTATAATTGTCAAGGAAAACCCTAATCCTGCTGGATCCCGAATGGATTTTGACATATGAGGCTGGGGCATAAATGATGTTTTCAAACTAAACTCTCTATCACCAAAATAAAAAATACAAAATGTGAAGTAATGTGATATTAAATCACATGATATGAAAATGTAAGTACATAAAAAAATAAGTATTTTTAGAATATCTGAACGCTGTTCTTTGAACAGAAGGTAAATGAGGTTCAACCATAGGTATATAATGCCTTCCTAGAAGGTTTGCTGCAATCATCTCCTAATAAATATTTCACTGGGAGGCTTCTTCATCTGTGGACTCATTGGATCTTTTACCAGAGCCTCAGCAAATGCCACGTTCTGGGAAATGCTCAAATCCCTGCAGTTAAAGGGGATCCTTACAGACATACCCAGAGGTTTGCCTGGTGCCAGTTCACCAAGCGGAGCTCGCTCCTGGAAGTGCAGAACTGTGCCAGCTCTGCAAAGGGCACAGGGTAAGATCTGTAATCACAGCCATTTCTGCACTGTAATATTGTTATTCTGGAAACATTTTCATTCACTGCAGGCTTTATCTGCTCCTTCCAACATAGAGAAGATGCTGCTTTGTGCATTTCATAATCCTGCAGCTTTAACCAGTTGCTGCCTTTCCCCCTCACGATTCCAGCCAGACTTAGCACCACAGCAGCAGCTTACAAGTGTCATGAAGAAAGAGCTAATGGTTTAAAAAAATCTCGAGATAGCTCCCTTCTTGCTATACAAAGGGATGTAAATATATATATATAAAAATATATATAATATATATATATTTACATTGCAGTCCTTCTCCATGCTCTGCTTTTTTTTTAAGTAGCAGTTTCCCTTTCTTAAAAAAACAAAAATCTTTCAAAGGCAAAACAGAAGAAAAAAGGTCCTTTAAAGGGAAATGGAGAAAGGAAATGGAGTAGGACTCTTAAAAAGAATTTAAACATCTTTTCAGAGAGGAAAAGAAAATCTCAGCATATCAAGTATTAGAATTAGAATACAACCAGTTGTAAGTTTGAACAGGACCTGTTTACTCAGATCTCTATCGGCATATGTGTAAAACACAGGCCTTAGTAGAGCAATAGGATTTTTTTCCCTAAAATATTTTTTCTGTCTGTTTGTGCACCTGCAGCTTCATAAACAATTTTTAAGCTATGAAAAAAAGCTCTGATGGGCAGGATCACATTTATAGGAACAATTTGTGCTGAATGTATTTGTACACAGCAAAGAACAGAAATATTTTAAAAATTAAACTATTGCACTTCGAAGTGATTTAATGTTCTGTATAATTTCATAAACATATTTCGTATTTTCATATATTTCATAAAAATATGATTAAAATAATTAATAATAACAGAGGTAGCACAATGAAAACTGCCAGTTTGTTTGGCAACTATGCTATAGCATTTATATAGTACATCACAGTTTAATATATGGCTTCTAGGAATATATACACCTTTCTTGATAATTTTGGTAATTTATTTTTGATAATTCCTAGTTTCAAAACATGCTACTAGGTTCGAAGGATGGCTATGTTTAATTAGAGTTCAATATTTCCTTGGATTTTAGCCAAAGGTGGCGTTTGATGCCACACTCAGATCCATGAGCAGGAGTAGCAGCAGGCACTGTACATCATCTAATATTATCCACCACAGTGGTGAGGAGTAACCAATTTTACAACACCCAGGAGCATCTCAGACAGGATCGAGCCTTTAGACCTCTCTTGCACTTGCTGACAACATTCACTTCCTACATGGTTACAGTATGTTGAAGTGAAACAGGTTGCAGTGCAAATCTTTTTTTGTTGTCACTTTCAAACAGAAATCTAAGTTATTTACATTTTTTGGGGTAGATTTGAAGTATGGTAAAAATAAAGATTGGAGTGTTTTTTGTGGTTTGCATATTTTAAGTTCACAAAAAACTACGCAGTAAATAAATCATTGATACATTAAGAATGATTACCACGGCGTAAAGTGGAATGTTGAATTACCTTGGATATATTACCCACAATGCTTCTCAAGGCAGCAGCTAATTAGCAGGAGAAAGGTCACACAAAAAAATAATGTGATTAGAAGAGCTTGAAAGAAAAAAAAAAAATAGCCACATATTTGGACATAGCCCAAATTTCCTTTTTGCCACTGTAACTGAAAACCATTGCTTCAATATTTAATGAAATGCTTATGTTGCAGCACCTGGTCACATTGTCAGCAGCGCCTAAGCACTGCCTCCCCTGTGGGTCATTACTGCAGCCATCTGAACGGGGGCAAACTGTTCATCGACTACAATAATGCCACTCTTTAAGAATCTACAGCTACAAAACAGCAGGAGACAGAGTTACTTTGGCTCTGATCTTGGGAAAAATGGCTGGGGGCAAAATGCTGTTTCCTACCATCAGAGAGCGTGCAGTTAGCAATAATTCTGTAAGTCAAAGCCCAGGCACCAGCCCCAGCTTGGCTGCCCTGCTCTGCTTTTCCTCCCTTTGCAGAAGCCTCACAGCTCCTGGTGAGAGATCCCTGTCAACAGGAAAACAGTAGTTCACAGTCCCCTGCTAATGATCCAATGCATCAATAGCTCAAACAATCACAACAAGCAGATGTCCTAAGTTAATATAGACTTTCCTGGGATTTTACTTGTGAAACATTGCTTTAAAAGGCATTAGTCTTTTGTCCTCACTAGAGATCTGCTAAATCCTGGCACCAATTCCTTGGGTATGTGAACCCCAGCCTAATGGAATTTAATTACTTTAGTGGTATTAATCATCTGTACAGTAGAGCAAAGAGTATTTTATTACCACTTTTAAGGGTTATCGGCACATTTATTTCAAATGAACTGTCAAACTGCATTACGTGGAAGGCATGCCAGGTTTGAATCCTGCAGCACAGGTGAAAAGACATTTGCTGCTTCAAACTCTTGGACACGATGAGGATGCCTCTGCCTCACCCAGGAAACAGAAGCAGTTGATTTAAAATTAAAAACAAACCATCATCGGTTTTAATGATTTATTTTTGCTCATGTTGGGTTTTGTCAGCTTCTAATTTCTGAGCTGGGAAGGGCGCTCTTTCCCGAGGAGAACAGAAACACCAGTTGGCACCAAATAACCTGTGACACTATTACAGGATTAGTTACACAAGAGCAATACCAGTCTTGTCCATTATCCAGCAACAAGCGCTGGCTCAGTAACACGAGGTTTTTCTAATTCACTTAAATACATCAAATACTTTGCATTCATATACATGGAAAAGTGTGCCTGCACTCAGTGCAGCTTCTACCCTTGCTCTGGAAAAAACTACACATGCCTGAAAGATGCTCAGCAGGTCAGCAGCATCTTCCTTTTCTGTCTGCTGGGCATGTAGCAGCATATTTTACATGCTGCAACGTTGCAACTAAAATCGAGAAAAAATTAATACCCATTGAAAGATTTCTTTTATTTTTTTTATCCCTTTGGTATGAAGTTGTTTTTTGTTCTACCCCCAGACTCTTCACAGGTTTTAGACCTGTCCTACACCTGCTTTAAGCACATTGTTTTGCACTCATCGTCTCTCAGACATTCTGCACTGAGTAGCAAATGAGAGCAATTTGTGACACAAGATACTACGACATGTGGGAAAGACACATAATTAGTGTCAGAATGAATGCATTTGCTTTTTAAAGCCTATTTGTCCTAGGATTTCAAATGAATCAAGCTGCTATGTCTCTCTCAACAGCTCCATACTGCTGTATAATGAATTAAAAGCTAGTGTTGCTAAAATGTGCAAGCTTCAGGAATAAAAACTGTACGCATCTCAAAACCAGGGATGAGAGGATCTTAAAAGGCTCTAAACTCTAATGTAGCCTATTTTAAAGCCTTCCAAAAACTAACCCATTTTGCTAAACAGAGAATTCTCAAGTGAAATCACTCCTTTCCGTGACAGATTACTATGAATTTACAAAGCTACTTTGAGCCTTGTCTTTCTAAAAGGAAAAAACCTCAGGCTTCCATCCTCTTTGCCCCATGTCTTAGCCAGGTTCCCCTCCCCAGCTCCCTGCATGCAGCAGTGCTCACAGAGCTCATCTCCATGTCCTGTACAGACACTTGTCTCAAATAAATCTTCCTTCTCTCTTGCCAGATATACATCCTCCTCTGCCTCTGTTTCCTTGCCCTGCTATCCTGATGTTCAGAACCATTACCTGCCAGGCTCTATCAGTGATGCTGTTGTGCCAGGGACAGCTGGCACCATCCTGGTAGAGGAAAAAGGGCACTTCAGACTTCTTGCCCCTTCTCTGTACTGACTTCACTGATTGAGACCCTTTACAAGACCATGACCTGATACTTTGCCTTTATTTTAAACATCTTCAGTAGATTAAAAAGACAGAAATGTGGTGCTCACCAGTGCCATCCCAGTGATCCCAAAAATAAGTTGGGAAGTGGATTACAGGGACTTGAGGCAGCATTTTTATTCCAGGCACTTGTAATCTGGATTCACTAACTGAGGTTGGTTGTGGCTGAAGAACAACTCTTTAATAGGACATGAGGTTCTCCTAAAATTAACATTCTGAGCAAGCCCAAATAGCCAGGCTTTGATCAGAGGAATAGCATATCAGTAGGTAAGGAAAGAGGGACTAAGTAGAGAATTTCTCAGCTATCTTGGTGCTACTGGTGCCAAACATATCCTGGGCTCACAAGCAGGTCACAGGCCCATCTGACAACCCCGGCCAAGGTGTTGGTTTTGAACCACTGCCCATGGAAAGGCCCTGCAGATCCAGGTGGCACATCCTGCATGCCAGACCCACCAAGGACCCTCCTGCTCTCCCAGCTGCAAAGGTGCCATGTATTTCACAGCCCCAGGCAGCTGCACATCCAGCCAGCCGACCTCATCAGCTAATAGGAGAGGCCCATTTTTAAATGCCACTTTATGATTAGGTAACAGAACAAACACACACACGTGTTCCTGCGAGATAAATGTCTCGGAAGCAGGCGGAGATACAAGGCACAGCCAGATGCCTCCAGTGACCCTGAAAGAATGTTATCTTAATGTAATGCACACCTTTGACTGCCTTGTTGTGTTTAATGCATAAAGTAGCCTCAGACACAGGTTCAGGAAGAGTCGTGAGATATCCCACGCGGTGGGTACAGCGCCGGACTAGCAAGTACTTCATTTCAATATTTACACAGATATTGCTGGACTCTGCATCACTTTTATCACTTTATCTGAAGCATCCTGTGTTTCGCAGCTCAGGCCCTGCTGCTGTGCTCACGCAAGCAAATCTCAGAGCCTCCTAAGGCATTTTGCTTATGGAAAGAGTGCAGAATCAGACTTAATTTAGGATAGAAAAAGGAATACATACTGCACTTTAAGATTCAATTCTAAAAATAAGGAAGTCATTTATCAGTGAAGCAGCATGGGAATTATGCAGTTAGCCCAATCTTGTTCTGGTTAAAGGCAAAAGGAGTTTAGTAAAAGGTGGCAGAATTGGGCCCAAGTCTGAGATGATTTGAGATCAATTTTCTCTCGTAGCAGTTACTGGAAAGAAGAAAGCCCGTTTTTTTCAAGAAAAAAAGGCATGTGTCATGCCTTGTTCTCAGCATTTTTTCTTCACTCCAGTAAGTCTCTGGCCATCACTTTTAGCATCCTTGGGGTTGCCCAAGCTAAATGCAGGGAATTATAACTGTGAAGTTCAAAGTCCAGCTCTATTAGCTTTCAAAGGAGCTGTTAAAAGCAGGCATTTGATGCGCCAGGAGAGGCAAGACTTGCATATAAACTGAATCTTACAGGAACGAGCACTCGTGGAAGTCAATGGGATTACTCACAGTGCAGGAAGTTAAACATGTGCATCCATTTCGGGGAGCCTCATGCAGAGTACAAACACCCTTAATGCTGTGCATTGCTGAACTTCCTTGTAGCTTTTCCAAGCTGGCAGAGGTGGCCTTTCACTAAAACCTGAGAGTGGGGCCAAAGTCTGCTTTTGTACAGCTCAGCCTAACCCATGGATGCTTTTAGAAGGGACCCAAAAGAGCTGATGCAAGCAATTAGCTGGGAGTTTGCAGTGCTTGTCTTTCCAAGGCAGTCTGTGCCTTCTGGTTCAGGTTTAGGAGGGCTTTGTTAATGCACACAATTAGTAGTTCTTACAGGCCTCTCCCCTCAGTAGTAAGACAAAGCAGTGCTTGGTACAGAGGATCTGACTTGCAAAGCTTTACCTGAATGTAGTTATTATCATTTTAGTGCTCTTTGCCTGACACCAGAGGAGACCTACTTATCACTTTCCCCAAAGCAATCTGGTTTCCCCACAAATAATTGACCCCAAAGTTTAACTCCAATGGCTAATAACCATGTTTTTAGACAGGGCAGTGTTAAACTGAAACAGCATCAAGCCTGCAGAGCCCTCAAGAGAAGAGGGTTTCTGAAGCAATGAGGGTGCCCAGTGGGAACCCAGTTCTGCAGACACAACCACACCTGGAGCTCAGTGCCTGGAACTCCCAGGGGGTTCAGGTATCAGGGAACAGGTCCCTGAGGATGTGCCAAGGTGCAAATGGCTTTGGGAAAACTCCTGCAAGAGGAAATCCTGCCCCATTCCCCAGGTGTCAGCAGCCCAGTGATCTTTTCCATCTAAGACCTGGCTGGCTACTAAATTCAAACAGTTGTGCAAGAAAGCCACAGGCTATGGAGTCAAGTGAACTCTCAGCATGTCAGAGGCTCCTCTTAGACTGAACTGCAAAATGACCATGCAGATATTTACCAGGCCAATGACAAACTCCAGCAGGCTCCATCCCTGCAAGTGTTCAGCTGGACAGGGCTTGGAGCAGCCTGGTCTAGTGGAAGGTGTCTGTGCCCGTGGCAGAGGGGTGGAATGAGATGACCCATCCAACCCAAACCATTCTGTGGTTTCAAGTATGCAACACTCCCAGGGAACTGCAAATACACTGCTGGCTGTCAGCCCCATTTAGATTTTGCCAGAAATAAACTACTCTCAATTAAGATATCTAATGAATTTTAAAAAATTAAAATTTTTATAGTTAATGTAATCCAAAATAAGATTTTTAGAAAGAAATTTTGCAAGACAATAAACAGTAGAAAATGTAAAAATTTTGTATTGAGATTTTTCAATTTTTAATTAACAGTAAAATAAGGAATGATAAATTAAAAATGCTTTGATGTTTTTCACAGATATTTGAATTATTCTAAAGTTAAATCACACATATATTATATTGGAAAATTGCTTGTCACCTGCCAACTGGAAAAGAACATCCTCAATCACACCACAGCCACTGTACTGACTGAAAACATTCAGACTGAATTTCAACAACCAGGTTCTGGTTAGGACTGTTCTAATTATTTTTAGCAAATGCATTTGTTTTCTAATGCAAAAAGCTATCAAGCACATGTGACTCTCCTAATTTGCATGAAATACCTTCACAGCCCAGGTTAGTTCTGCACCAGGACACAGCCCCAGTCTTGATAGAAAATGGGTAAAACACAAATCAAACCAATGTGTGCACACAACCAGCTGGCCTTTGCAAGGGGAACCAGGAAATGCTTCTTGAAGTTGTCACTTCATCATGAGGAACACCAAGATGTGACATCTCACATTTCCTATGTGGACAGCAGACAGGACAAGAATTCTTTAACAATCTGGGCACCCTCCTGGTGAGGAGCTCAAGGAGCTCCTGGTTCCTCAGAAAAACCAAAGGCTCAGACAAGTAATCATGGAAATAAATGCAGACAAATTCCTTTGTGACTAAAGGCAGTATGGAAAAAACAACTGACCAAGCCCCCCCAAGAATGTGTGGAAACACATTTTCCTGAGATTACCTGGATACATTGACTCAGTGTGTGCACCCCCAAAGCACCGCACGGATTTGAGCACCCACTCTGGGAGCTGATGAGCACAATACAGTGATTCACCTTTAACCAACCTTAACAGGACTAATTCCTCCCACGCTTAGATGACTTCAAGCCAGAGAAGGGGGAGGAAGGCAGCTCTTTGCTCCTCACTGCAAACACAGCTGCTGGCAGGAACAGGTGTGACTCCACCTTGCATTCCCAACATGGTCCCATTCAGTTTAAAACACCAACTGAAGCTTTTCAACTCGGTTTACCACGATGAGGAACCTAAAAGTGTCTGTCCTTAGTGACCTGACAAGCCACGGTTTTCCTCCTGACCCAGAGGAGACTCAGTGAGGCCCAGTGCATCTTTGTCACACCTCACTCACTCCAAACCACAACTCCAAACCTCAGGAAGCTCACTCCATATGCCACCCTACAGAGAATTTTCCTTCATGCTTTTATGCAACCCCGTAGGCATCCAATGCACTTAGTCATACAATTAAGTGTGATTTTTTCCCTGAAACCAAGCTTGATTGGTGAAAATGCAAATAACTTTGAAAATTGCATTTCTGTGCAACAGATGTTATTCTTACTGTGTTCAAATACTTGGTTGAAATATAAAGCCTAATTTTCTCTCAAAAAAAGGGAAACATAACAGCTTCTAACAACAGCAAACTGTGATAATGAAAGTTCCGTAGCATGCGTCACTGGATTCCATTTTGGAACTGTGTAATGCACAGCAGTTTTGTCTCATGATTACCAAAGAATGAATGTCACCAATTGATTTTATTATTATATTAAGACTCCAGTCACATACAAATTCAAATCCATGACTGAAGACCTGCAGATGGGATATGAGCACCTTTATTCTTGCTCTCTTAATGATCTTTAAGAGAGTTGCATCTCTCCCCAGTAATGCAGCATATCTGCACAGACCAACTTCTCTATCAGACAACCATTTCCTTTGAAACATTAAAAAAATTGCCTGCCTAGGCAATTGTTTTAGGCCTGCCCAAAATTATCCCATTTTAGTTTTTTAAATAAGCATAAAAAGAATGGCGGATTGTCACAAAACGGAATCTCCTATTTAAAATTAGAAAAAAAATACTGAAAATCCAGAGAATCATAGGGGAAAAAATCCTCCTTTGTCACATCTCCTTTCCATGTTTGCATGTCACTGTTGGGCTGGGAAAGGCCTGGCCAAAGTTACTTGGTGCAGATGAACACTCAGGGCTTCAGATGTGAAAGTTAATTTGAAAAGACAGAAGTTGACAGTCTATACAATCAGTTATTTAGAGATCTAATTGAAATTGCTGATACAAGCAGCCTGTCACACTGGAGCAAGAAACTTCACTATTAACAAAAATCAATAACAAATCAGTACGATTAAAGTTTAATATGTACTCTCGTAACAGTAACAAAGCATCAGTAATTTTCAAGCAAGACGCTGGTTTTGCCAGGTTTCATCTCTGGATTTTGTACCACGTATGGAGTTCTTTAAATAACTGTGCTGGAAAGAAAAAAACATGTCTGTGTTTATATATATAAAGAGATGAGAACTGTGCAGCTCTGTCTGCAGCTAATTAGCATCCTGGGTGTCTCCACGGTACATGTGTTGACTATCTTTTCTCAGATACAAGCAATAGCTGGGCTTTCGTGTTATTCAAATGAGGTAAATGCTGAACTTGTCTCTCACTTTTACGTTCTGCTAAAGAGGGATGTCTCCTCTGCAAAGGCAGCTCCAGACCTGCAGACTCTGCTCAGGTGTGTGACACAACCATAAAAGTCAGCAACAGAAGTAAATAAAATACATGGGCCACCATAGAAGATACTGAAGTGTTTATATGTGCAAATAAAATACTGATGTTACGCTACTTCTGTAATTTCTCACAGCCGTGACATTGCTACTGTCACAAGTGCTACACTTTATAGTTCCTGTTTCCCTTCATCCTCACATTGTTTTATATTCCACAAACTTTGTTGCTTTCGGAACACTGAAAAGCACTGCAAGAGGGAGTGAAATGCTACATTGAAAAAAAGTCAAGTGCAAACACACTTGTTTGCCTGGAAATTCAGATTTAGGGATACTTTCTTGCGATTCCCAGTCTAAAAACCTTGAAGCATCAAAAACCCTGCACTGACACTCTCTTAAAATTGCCATTTTGAAGGCTAAGATGATTTTTGAGGTTTCCAAAGACCAGAAAAGCACTGCTTACCCCACCTGGATGGAAATTAGGAGAATTAAGAGACCAGGTCCTTTAAGCTTGCATCAGCAAGGTTACAAACACAAAAACTACTGGTTGCTCAATCTATCAAATCTCACTTTGCACCAAAGCAAAGGATGTGAAGAACAGAGCTGAGTGGTGTGGAAAAAGGAACCCAGCTGGATGGGCACTCCCTGGGAATCCCATGGCTACTGCTTCCTGCGCTGTGTAAGCAATAGGATAGCAATGAGCTCGGTGCAATCCCAGTCTTTGGGATTTTTTTCCAAGTCAGTTTTGCTTCTCTTCAGTTCCTACATTCCCCAGCAGATGCCAAACCCATGCTTGAAGGAGGGAAAGCTCACTTTCATTCCTTTATTGATCTATCAGACAAGAACTTAATCAATCTTCTTTATAAGCTATTAAAGCAGAGCAAGAGAAATGAACTCACCTGATACATTCAGCATTGATTGCTTCTTTCTAAGAAGGGAATGTCAGCCTTATCTGCGACTACAGCTGCGATTCAATTTCTCAGAAACAAGTTTTTCCCCTCATTAGCTCCCCAGAAATAGTGCAATTAAAAATGTATTTTAGACAAAATAGAGAATATAATCAAAATTAAATGAACACCACTTTCATTTAAGTTTCATTAGTTAAGTGTGTTCCTGAGAACACTGAAACCATAAGATCGAGTCCAGTTAAGGAAAATCTTTTAAGGAAACATAAGCTGTGACCACCCCATTAATAATTTCAGGAGAAATTCTGCATGCCAAGCAACTCTGGAATCCAACAAGAGGAACTGCCACTGTATTAGACCTAGCAAAAAAAAAAAAAAACCAAAAAAAAAAAAGAAAGGCAGCACACATGCTTACTACAAAATGGATTGTATTCAGGGGATTTTCAATATTCAAATGATCATTTTAGCCATCTTAGCAACACCTGAAAGATTCGGATTTGCTGAACTGTGCCCAAATAGTTTCGTTAACCATACAACCTTATATTAGGTACATCCATGGCCAGAGGAGCTCCTGGGAGCTGCAGCTCCACTCCTTCCTTTGAAATCATCCCCATGACTCAACAACTCAATCACCTTCCCTTTATTTCCTTGCCTAATCCTCCCCTTAAAGGAGTTCAAGGGCTGTAGGAGGGTAGATGAATCATGGGAAATGTAGTTTACAATTCCAGAGCCAAATTCAGAAGGGGAAAAGCTGCTACAAACCACAGCTCAGTTAAGATCTTATCACCTCTGTTATCACCTGGTTTGTGGTGTAACAACCAACAGGAGGAAATGCAATGAGGAAGTGATTGGAGAATGACAAACAAAACATTTCTGTTTCATAAAACAAACTGCTGGGTTCTTTTGGCAAGAGGAGATTTTGATGTGATTGAATTTATTTGCAGGTGTTCACCCTACCAAACATTGTGATAGTTGGTTGTTTTCAGGCCATTTGAAATGGGAGCAGGGATCAAAATCAGGATTGCCACTGGATGAAGAGCTTAGGGTTTTTTCTTGCTTTGCCAGGAGTTAAAGCACACCCTCCCCTAAACACAAGGAATTACCCCCATGCCAATCTCCCACTCCACATAAAAATGTGGCTTTTCTTTTCCTGCGCTGTAGAAAAGAGCCTTCCCTTACTGCAAACAATCTTTACCACGCAAGACACAGGAGATGGGAGAAGGCACAACTGCCACGTGTCAACAAATCTTCCTGGAATCTCAGGTGGAACAGAACAGAAAGCATTTTGTCTTGCCAACAGTAAAATAAAAATGTTGCTTTTGAGCTCTTTTATTTTTTTCCTTTCACTGGAAGGGCAAAACCAGCCTTTGCTATTAAGCGTGTCTATTTTCATGGGAAATCCTTCCATTTGCAATATCTGCATATCATGTTTCAATATCTCCCCCAGGAAGATATACCACTTAATAATGCTTCTGTTTATTTATTGCAAAAATCAAGAATAGCTGGAAGTCCATTATGAGAATCTTTTAGCAAATTTAATTAATTTGTAATTAATTTTATTGGTATTTATGAGAGAAATCTTTAATCAGCATAATTTAGGCTGAAAATTACAATATTAAATAATATTAATTAAACAACAATGTAATAATTTCAATAGTTTTAATTATTTTTAGATTAAATTACCTGCTAGTCAATTCTACACTGCTTTTGAAATTAATTAGCCAACTTAAGCATGCTCTGTATCCACTAATCTACCAAGGGTAGAACATGATGTCTAAACAAGGCATGAAATACTCCCTCCAAATGTCAGCTGAGTTGTCACAGTTTAAAAAACTGCTCTTTAACCCTAATTTTAAATAAGACATGTTCTATTTGAAGTTGGTGGCAAGCTGCTTTGTAATCCTAATTTTAAATAAACTGTGTTCTGTTAAAATTTAGGGGAAGTTTTCAGGTAGTGCAGGGCTTGGATTCTGGAGCTGCCTTTCCTTTTAGTCCCTTTCCAGCTCGAGGCTGTGTCACCTTGTATTGATAACCATTAATTTTCACATGTTTGAGGTGAAAAGAGGCAAAAGAGAGGCATTTCACCTCCAAATTTAACAGGAGCTCCTAAATAGTGCAGCACACAAGTGTCTATGAGGTTATCACCAGGACATGTTCCCATACAGAAAAATGTGTTTTCTTGGAGCTGGAGCAGCCCTTCTTCCTCACACAAAGTCTGATGAACAGACTCAGGAAAACAACTTCTCCATTTTTCAGCAAGCACTTAATGGGGAAAATGTTGTATATCATCTTTCCACCTTTGGACTCTCCTTGGAATTTTCCATGAAGCGAAAAACCCCTGAAAGGACAGAATTTCTTCTGGTTCATCAAACTTTGAGTTTTACTGGGATAATATTGTACCTCTCACCGTGTACAGCCAGCGACAAAAGAACAAACCTTGCCGTGTTCAGTGCTTCCCTTCCCAAGCAACAAAACCAAAGTAATTTTATCCGTGAGGAAGAGCAGAGCATTTGCAGGATATGGATCCATCTGCACGCTGGCACTGAGCTGGGTTTGAACCCTGCCCTCCTACGCTATCAATATCGCTTTCATTGATCCCTGGGTCACCCAGATGAGGACCAGAGTGAGTAAATATTTCACTCTTACAACAACTTCCATTCATCTGTTTACACTTCAGGCGTGGAAATCTGCTGACAGAGAATTCTTGAAGTGTTAGCCACAGTTCTCAAAAGCTGTGGTCATTTGGGGAAGCTGAGCTTTGTGTGCTGAATTTGGAGCTCCTTGAAGGGATGAGAATTGCAAAGGGCAGCTCTGCACACTGAAATTCAGGCTGGGTTGCACACCTCAGGCCACACATTAAAGGTTTGGCCATGGCAAAGCTGTTAGGGATACAGAAAGCAGAATATAGAAACCAACAGTGCCCAAGAGGTGAACCATAAAGCAGTGCACACTCTGGCAGGGCAACTTTTACTCTTATTTCCTTCAGAATTCCTCAATAAAACACCTCCATGGCCTTAAAGGAATTACACAAAATTAGGCCAATGAATAAAGATCAGGTTTTCAAATGTATTTGAGCAACTCCAATTTCTCAGGTGCTTTGGAAATTCTTACTGTGTGTTTATTTAGGCCTTGAAATTCCTAAGAATCTTAGAAAATCTCTTTTGAGTCTTGCAGGACCTGCATTATTCCTCTGAATGTCATGAAGAGACCTACAAAAATACAGGATGTTTTCCAGGGAAAAAATTCAGCCCAAAAGCTGACCTTTAAACAGAAACAGTCCCTGGTGCAGAGGGTCAGGTTGGCACCCACAGAGTTAAGCTCACTAAGTCTACAACAAAGGAAAAAATATTAGCATTGCTATCTGTGTAAACGACATTAGTAGCAAGACTGAATTATCTTCTGAATTATTTTATTCCAATTATATTTTGATATAATTCAAGGTCTAGTGATTTTTTTAATGTTTGCAGTCCCCTAGTTTAATACCAGAAAAGCAATCAGTCATTTGCTTCTCAGACATCAAGTTGCTGGAATAGTTTTTCCATCCATTTGAAAAATATACAATCTGTATTTGCCTTTAAGTATACATTAGATGACTATTGTAAGTGATTCGTAATTGTTTTTAAATAGTTGAACTTATTTTAATATGTATTTGCAGTTATATAGTTATTTAAATGTTCATGTTATCAGCAGTTTTTTTGGATTAACAAATTGTTCATTCATCTTTCAGTTTTTTAAAAAGGGTGAATAGAAAAAAGATTAAAATGTGCTTTATTAGAGCACATTTTATTATGTTGCTTATTAAAAATCTCCTCTGTAACAACTGGTAATATAAAAAGCTGAAAAGATACCTAGAAAAATATTCAAAATTATCCATTTGGAAGTCCAACACTCCTTGTGTGTGGAAAGGCAATAAGGGACCAGCTCAAGACCTAAGTTTTTTAGAAGTTCAGTTTTCTGAGTGTTCAGTGTGATACAAAAGCACATTTGTTCTCCCAAAGGTATGATTTTAAACCAGCTTCATTCAGTACTATCAGCACCTCTTTTCCAAGGGTTTGTGCTGCACATCCTGCCCTAAGTGCAGCTCTAAGCTACAGAAGGATTTCAGAGTCACCCACAAAGCTCAGAACAGAGGCACAACCTAGAAAAGCCTCATGTCAGGGCTCAGCCACCCCACCTCAGCACGTTCCTGCTCCTGAGAGGTTTCTAAAAGTGAAACTCGTGGTAAGAGAAATCCTAAACACACACAGGACAATCTAGCAAACATTTCCCATCCCTCAGGTCTGCATAACTGTGTCCTCCAAGAGCAACCTTTCCATTGCCAAAACAATCTTTGATCCAAACCGAAATGAAAAAGCAACCCACAAACTTACTGTGCAAGAAAAACAGTGAATTATTCCATTATGGATTGGCTTAAATGTGCAGGATGAGAGCCTGGCCAGGCCCCTGATCCCTGCTGCTCCATGCAGGGGTATTGGAAGAGACCCCTGAAGGGGCAGCCTAACGCAGCCAGGGTGGCACTTTGGGAAGGCCACACATTTTCTTTCTTACTGATGTGGAGAAGCCCAAGCATATTGACTTGCAGAAGCCTTCCAGTCTTATTTATTATCCTTGGCATTTGTAAATGGAGGCGGTTTTGTGGGATCAAACATAGGTCATTACTGCCTAATGGCCATTTGTTAGTCTATGCAAACTGAATTTGGTAGTTCCAGGTCTGACTCCTAATGGATGTTTGCCATTATTATTTATCAGCAGCAGCACACCTGACAACACTTTTAATGGCTTTCTCAGGAGAGAAGTGAGGGCTGAATGGACCAAAGGAGGGAAACCCTTTCAATCTGACTGCTGGTTTCTCCAGCAAGGGCCGGAGGCCTCTCAGCCAGGCAACAGGGGAAATGGGCCTCTGGTCTGCCAAATTTGTAAGAAAAATTGTTAAAACTTATCTTAACATATGAGGAGAAAGTGGGTAAGGCTGCCCTGGGGGTCAGTCTGTACATTTACACGATACACGCTCCAGGTTCATTTTCACAGCTGCCTCGACACCTGTCTATAGCCCTGCAGTTATTCCTTTTGCCTTGTGCCTTCTTTCATCTCCAGGAACTGTTTCCATCCATTTCCTAGCACACTGAGCTTCTCACATGCATGTCCTTGATCCCCACACCGATTTCAGGCATGACCTTCTGCAGTACTCCAGGGTAGATGTGGAGATAAAGAAGGCATCCCAAGGGACACTCACATAAGCACCTCCAAATTGATCACCATCAGTTATGCTATCAATTTGAGGTATCAATTATCTATCTTCTTCGGTTCCTTCTTCTTCATGTACTTAAGTAGCAGCATTGGAAGAGAAGCTGCCTCAACCAGACCCATGGTATTTTAAAAATTAACTCTATTTTGTACAGGCCAAGGTATGGCCTCCAAGCCAGTGAAACACAGCCAAAGAGAACTACACAACAAGCTGCAGTGTTCATTGCTCTCACGACGCCAATTATTGACTAATTTTGATTAAAATCTACGGCTAATTGTCTTTTAACATTTAGCAAGCCTGCATTTATCTAAATCTCACAAGATCAGATGACACTGGATATGATCATCTGAAGTGTAACTTTATTTTCAGCTCATTTTTGAAGCCCACATACTTTTGTAAAGAAGCAGTTTGGAACAGAGGCCCCTCTCAGGAATGGGGGGCAGAAAGAGCCCCTGCCCATAAAATCCTCTGGATTATCCTTCCCTTCCAGACTGGAGAGCAGGCAGGCATTTCCTTGGAAGAGCTGACCAAAGACATGCCCTTCCCTGCTTCTCAGCACACTCTGGATATGGAGCAAGCTGCTGGCTGAACATGTGGAAATAACCCTGACCCAGACCAAAGGTTTCCTGCCTGGAAGTAGAACTGTGTGAACAGTCGTATTTTTATTTTCTTGCTCCGTGCCTATTTTGGTAAAACTGGTATTTTTCTGAAGCTACACAGTGATAAGAGGCACTAGGAAAACAAAAACCAGAAAATAGCAATAGCAAAACATTAAAATCAGGGAAGAATTCTCAAAATTAAGAATAACGTTTGAGAAAAAGTTATGATAAATTTCTTTTGAAATGCGCAATGCGGCAACTTAATTGAAACATTTCTATTTAAAAATCCCACCTTAAAATCTCTTGGGATTTTAAATTTTGGTCAGCCTAAATGCTAAGTCTGAGATGGAACTCCCTTGGACTGCAGTTTGAGTAGGATATTCTCACTTCTGATAGGATTAACAGCACACTAATAAGGCAAAACTGCTCCTTTTATTGTGATGACTAAAATTTCTCCGTAGCCAACAGCCCAACAATAATGGCATGTGGCTTAGACATTTGTTGACTGAACACTGTATGTTGTCCTGAAGGCTTGTATACAAACAGGAAAAATTTTAGAAATATGTTGTTATCACAGCAAGTGAAAGGCTTGGTTAAGAATTGAAGTATTTAGTTAAAAAAAAGGTTATTATGGGTCTGCCATCTATCAGGTTAAAAGTCTAGGCAAGGCATGCATTCTGTTTACACACAAATACATTATTGATTTCTAGCAGTTCATTCATTTGCATAAAAAATCTGTATCTAAATAGGATCTTCAGTTTTAAGCCATATGTACTAAGAGCTTGACAGACTAAATAGTATTTAGAAGTGTATTCCTTACATACGGCAAAACGGAAAATATTGAATTTCCGCACTGCAGAAAACAGAAGATTTTTAACAATGCATAGGAAAACGCATCTGTTAGATTTTACCTGTTCTCGAGGCACCAGAGCTGCACACTTGAAATGCAACTCCTTTCAACAGCTTTGTAGATTTTGTACCATAATATCACTTCAGACATTTGTTTGAAGGCAAACAGCAACTCTGTTTTAGAAGCAAAGCCATTTAAATCCCATCCAGTCCCAGATTTTTGCATCCAATTCCTACTGCGATGCCTACAAGTTTCCCTGGTACAGAACAAAACAATGCTGCTCTACAGACAGATATGTACAGAAAACTTTAAGAAAATGTTCTAAGGTAAACAAATGAGGTTAAAGAGAACAGCAATAGAGACACCCTCAAGATTTATTTATTCAAAACAATAGTTTATCATCTGTTCCTGCTTCTGAGCCACATATGTGCACACTCCAGAGCGAGCAGAGGGGACGGCAAAACACAGTTGCTGCAGTTTGCTCTTGGCTTCCAGGAGACCTTTGAAGTTTCTATCCTGGAGACAGCACAAACACAATCCCAGAGAGGTGCCAGGTTCAGAGCTGAGGTCTCCTCACTACTGACTTATTCTTGGCCCTTCCCCTCCTGGCTTTTATTAATCTGAGGATTCCTCAGCTTAAGTTCTGAAACTTCTTTTCAGTGAATGTAATGCAATTTTCCTCTTTTTCCTATTGCTCTGTCTTTTAAAATCTTTTGCAAATATGCTGCAAGACACCAAAATGAGGAGTGACACAGTCAGCCTGCCTTTGAAGTACACTGACTTGCACCCTTCTGACAAGGTTTGTATCAGAGACAGACAAAATAAATATTGCTGGGAACAGCACTGGGCAGGGACTCATTTAAACTGCAATGAAGAAAGTTGCAAAGAAGAGGAGCTGAAGTAAATGAAAAATGCAAAGTCAGTGGGAGATCCCAGGATGTGCAGCCTGTCTGAAACTAAGCTACGTTTGCAGACATCTGAAAAGTCTTAGAAAAACAAATGTCCCCCTGAACCTGGAAAAGCTCTATTTTGGTAACCCAACTATGCCAACAGCAGCTCATTCCAAACAGCTGAAGGAGTGAGCTCCACTGCAGAAATGAAGCAGCTGTTTACCTGCAATGAAAGGCAAAGCTGTCGTTTTGATCTATGAAAGAGAGGCTGAGAGGAACAGATTGTGTTAGAGCTGGGATAAAACCTCAGCTAACTCACTCTCACTCACATCCCTGTGTCAGCTGAGCTCCAGCAACTCCAGTGCAATGGGAATATACAAATACGAGTGGCACCTAGATATTAGTCACAATTCCACACTGTCTCACTTCACCTGCCTAGGAAGAGCCAGAAATACTCACTACTCAGACAGACAGAAGCTGACCCCAATTCAAGGACCTTCAGGTCCATCCCTGCAAGATTCCTCAAGCAAATGAAGAAAACATTTATGGATACTTTAGCAGTATTGATCTAGAGATCAGCTGCCTTAGATAATAATGCTGTGTCTGTACTGGAACCAGGCCGAAACCCTGAGATGTGCAGTGAGAAAAAGACCCTGGAGTTCATTCCCACAGAGCCACTGTAAAGCTTGGACTTGAAGGAATAAAAGAAACCTGAATTCATCCCTAACTCTCACTGTAATCTGCCATAAATAAATATTCAGAGGGCTCTGTGGCTGTTGTGCCACAAAATTGTCATTAATTTCAAACACACCACTCTGTTCAGTGCCACTTAAGTCCCCACTACTGACACGCCTGATATTCTGTCCAATATTTAAACACTGGGATTTTTAAACAAATCCATTGAATTTCACTGGAATTTGGGCACTCATATTCTTTAATCTGCTTTCAATATATCAGTCATAGCTCCTTAATATTTAAACATTTTCTGTCATTTATTAACTCCAGAAATAGTTAGATAGAACAGGAGGAAAAAAAAAAAAAAAAAAGAAATAAAGAAAAACCCCATCCAGCAAGTTTTGAATGACCACACAGGCCAGAGGTGTGTAAGAGCAAGCACACAAGTTCCTGCTTAGGACTGATCATATCATGGACTTTGGAAGGATTTACAGGTCTCAGCTGCTCGTGTTTCTGTACCACACCACATCACATTTATGTGTACCATTGCCCTCTACAGGATGGAATCCGGGATTTATGTAAGTGTTGCAATTATTTTGCTTTCTAGGAGCTCACAAAGCAGCACATATTTAATTCCAGAGGTGGAAGATTGTAATTTTATCCCAGAAGGTTCTAGATTCCAGAGCTGATAACATACTCTGTGATATAAAGAACCAACCATGAATACAGAGTACTGTGTACTGATCAGCTGTACCAATACGTACAAAAACATATCCAGAATCATCCCTTCAAAGCACAAATGTGATTGTAAATACAAATGCAGAAAGCACCTTTACCTCCCAATAACGCCTTTCTTTCTATAATCAGTATTTTACACAGAACATGTGCAATAAGCACTTTTGAAAATCCAGATTATTTTTTAAATATATTACATCTTAAAAATGTGAAATGTGAAAAGCACTGAAAATACAACAGAAGAATCCTGCAAATTCTGATCTGGCATTCTGAGAGCACAGTTCTAGCATTTTATTTCACCATTATTTGCATTCACAAAGCTGCAGCAGCAATTCTGGTTACAGAAAAAGAAGATGGTTAACTTTTCCATGATATTACTTAGATAATATGCCTATATTTTCACTTACAATCTGGCATCTGGGAGCACTTGGAATACGGGAAAAGGTCCACGGTGTAAACAAAACCCGAGGTATGGTTAAAAGTACAAATGGACACCAAATGAGATCTCAGTAGAGCAAGTGAGAAATTTTGGGCCTAATTTAAAAAAAGGGCAAAATTCTCATGGAATTCCCATCTGAAATTTCAGTCTTCACAAAGTATTTATCTCTGAACTTTAAAGTGCACAAAAATGAGTTTCGGCAGAAACACTGAGATCATCTCCACTTCCGTCATTATCACAATTATCACGTCTCCAGTTTCATGTAATTTTCAGATTTCAGATTAAATCAAGGGATTTTTATAAAGACAGACCAAGAGGCCACTGCTTCAGATTAGTTGTTAACAAGGCTCCCTTCATTTAGAAATTAAACTCCATTGTGTAAACCTCATGCATAAAAAAAATTGAACAGATACAGGCAGGCCTTCTAATACAGGAAGAGATATCCCTGCCAAGGTTTTTACCTCTGTCAGGGGTAAAAAGAACTTTTAAAATTATTATTCATCTTCCTTTTTGTTAATTACAGAAAAGGAGAAATATTCTTTATGGAAAGAAAAGTTCTTTTTAAAATACATTTAGAAAAGCATTGAACACGACATTAATAACAAACTGAAAGGATAAGCAGAATGGAAGTCTGAAAAATTCTATATTTGTATTATACAGGCATTGTTTTCATTCTTGGCACCTTATTTTTCATGTACATAAAGAGAACACAAGCTACAGCAGGGTGAGACAAAGATCAATGCTGAATGTATTACTTGGCATTGGTCAGACTCAGTTTAATAAGAAAAGAATTGATCCATTAAGCTAAACCTAATTCTTGGCCAAAAATGGTTGAAATCTCTTCTTTATACAGCTAGCTTCATAAAGACCTATAATATTCAGAAGAAACAACTCAGAGCTGAGTTTAATAAGATTAAATGTATTGCAAATATACTTAACAAGAATCTATCAAGTTGTTAATGATTACTATTAATATCAAACAATTTTTGTATAGAATTTTTTATTAGAGTGGTTGTAAAATATAGCCATGTGAAATGCAATATAAAAAGGGGTTTAGGTAATTTGTAACAGCTACAATTGCACAACCAAAACCTTAACCTATAAGATACAGTAATTTATTTTATCAATCCAGTTTCTCATACAAGTGCAATTCAATTTGTCAAGTATTTAAGTGCCAGTCATTAACACTGTATAGCAAAGTGCAGAAGGACAGCATCTACTATATGTGATTGTGTTATTCTATGTGAAGAGACTGCAAAATAAATTACTTTTGCTGTCAGCAAGGCTGGAGCCCTATTGTTAAAACACAACTTCAGATTTCTATGAACTCCTCTACAAAGCTCCGTTGCGAGGGTGTGACAGCTGCAAGCAGCTCTCACTGCTGTGGGGACATTCTGTGCTGCCAAGGGGACACAGGACAGTCACCTCGACTGCCACTCCTCCCCCGAGCAGCAGAGGGGCAGCAGCAGAGCCCATCCCAAAACCTTTGCCAGGGCCCATCCTGCAGCACGGCATCGCTGGCATGCACCAGGGAGGAAAATCGCCACGTTTTACATACAAGAGTAAGAGCAGGAATTCTGCTTCACCTAGGATTTGAGCAGACAGACACACCTGGAATCTATTCAGCAGTGGTTACAATCCAGTTAGAGTTTTAATTAAGATGACAATGTGGCAAAAAATACAGGCACACAGAAATGAGAGCTCTGAATTCAGCCAAGAGAATTATTGAAACAGTGGGTGAGAGTAAATGGAAAACAGCACTGGAGGAAAAGACAGAGAAGGAAATGGAAAGTACTGAAAGTCAATTATTACATGCCCAAAGGTGAGATGTGCTGTCTGGTATCAGAACCTTGTGTGGTAAAATATATATTGAGAATGAAGAGAAAAATGAAAGAAAATTAATTTATGAAAAAGGCATATTTAAGGTACAAAAATAAAGATAGGGAAGACAGCTAGAAAGATTACAGCACGAAGTTAAGAGACTGACACACTGATAAGGAAAGCAAAGGGGGAAAATGAAAGGAAAAGTTCACATAAGGTGAGGAAATTGTAAATAAAGATTTTTGTCTTTTCAAGCACGTAAAGAGCATAAGGTCACTGACAGAAAGAGAAACACACCTATGAAATGGCAAATGGCAGTTTACTACCAGGAAGGAGAGACTGCTTAAAAATGAACTCTCTATTTTATTGTACATAAAACAAGGTTGGGACTGATGACAGGATCAGACATAAATTTCCTGGGGGAGGAAGAATAAACACCAAAGAAAATCAGTAACATGCCAGAACAGCTCATCAAGAAATTAGAAAGTCTGAAGGTTGACATAACTCCAGGAATAGACAGAATTAATTCAGAGCTCAGAAAGATATGTCAGAAGAGATAGAGAAATCATTAGCAGATATATTTAACACCTGGTCAGAATATGAGTGGGACTCAAGAGAGGTTAGCGATAACCACCATCTAGAAAAATACAAACCTCTCACTTCACAGCCATGTCAGACTCTTGAAACATTATTATTTCAGGAAACAATACCATGAGGAGTTTGTACAGCTGCAAAAGAAACTGCTGGCACAGCTTACCAAAGGGATATCAAGCCTAAAGATGCCCTCAGCACTTTTAAAAGAAGAATTACAAGTTACCAATCACGATGGAATAAATGGGCACAGATTCTACACTCTCTAGAAAAGCTTCTGCTACTTAAATACACAGAAAACTCATCTACAAGGTCAGGAGGTGTGGGAACTACCAGTAAGATGACAGGGTATGTTACAAAGAGAAAAACTGGTCAGCTCATCAATGAAAATAGATGGGATGAAATTCAGACTGAAGTACACTCAGAGAGACTGGAAACCTGGCAGAGCACAAGTGCAGACAAATCTGTGATAATAAAACTATCAGCAAATAACAAGCAAAGGGCCTCTACCCTTGGAGGGTGTTAAGTTCAGGTCTCTCACATTGATGTACTTCATTAATTTCAAATTTTTCATTATCTGTCCATGATGACACAGAGATTTCCACAAGAAGTTAAAGCAAATACAGAATCTAAAAATAGGTTAAAAAGTTTTGAAAAGCTTTCTAATACACATTTCCAAGAACTGTATTTCTCAGCAGCCTGTTAATTTACTCAATTTTGGCAGATGCTTCGAAAATCCCTCTCCATACTTTTAAAATCTTGACTACCCTAGATAGCAGCATTTCATCTGCAAATTCTATTCAAAATTCAGCCAATTTTAAACCACAATATTGAATAACGTGAGCCCTAATCCAGCTCAACCAGTGCCATCATTGGTATAAGCCTCAACTTTATGACTTTACCCACAAGTCTTGGATAGACTTGAACATTCCAGCAGATTAGAGATCAGATAGATTTTATTTTTCTTTTAAATAATACATGCTGAATTATACAAATCACAAACTACTTGCAATGGAATGCTCTTTTAAATTGGGCACATTTTTTAACTTCCAATTTTCCAGCACAGTAGCTGGTTTCAAAGGGAAGTTATATTAAATGATTACCAACATATTAGCTGCATGCAGCGGAATGGGGCAGTAATTGCTACAGAAATGGGAAAGTGACAGCTAAAATGGAAACGAAGCACGAGCCAAAGAAAAGGGAAGATGATTTCTAAATTTCACCAGCCACAGAACAGAGTCCCTTTCACAGAGCAGGTGGGCAGATAACATCTTCAGAACAAAATGGGGTGAGGGAAAAAACACTTATATATTTAAACCAGATATAGTTACTGTCGATCTAGAAAATAATCTCTTCAACTAAACATTAGATTACCTAACTCCAAGCTTTGATATAGAAATTCTCTTATACCTGTGAGATGATGTGTTTTCTCTTTTATCTCCATTTTGGTTTTTCTACTGTCTACTTTATACATTCCTCCCTAATCAGCCACAGCTGCCATTGGCCTCAAGGCAGGATGTCATTCAGTGCTATTACAAGTATTGCTTTGAAGCAGAAGAACGAAGATGGAATTCATACCTGTTTGGTTGTTAATGCTCAAAGAGGTTTGCTGTAAATTCCTTTAGGAAAGCCAAAATTAGATACGCAAAACTTAAAAAAAAACCAAACTAAAAAAATTTTAAATGTGTGACATTCAAAAGTACTCAGTTAGCCTAATTCTGTTAAAAGTTTGACTTCAACAGATGCAGAGTTAGGCCAGCACTGAGCACAGGGAAAACCACTCCATACAGAATGAACTCTAGTCAGTGAAGGTTTACCTTTTATGACTTAACAGCTTGTGAAAGGAGCGCATTGACAGCTCTCTGTTTCTCTGCACAGCACATCTCATCATGAACCAGTGCAGCACCAGCTTCTTGATGAAATTAAAGCATCTCACACCTATCCTTTACAAGTGAGGAGACTTTTCTGCATGTCTGTCCAGCCAGATGAGAAAGCTAGCTAGATGGATATGAAAAATGGGGAGTTTTGTGATGAACACCTTTCAAGCAGACTGATCACATAAGACATGGTATGGCCAGCTGACAGTCACAGCTTTTAACCAGGACTGAGATGGAATGAAATTTATATCACTAGTTCCTGGAAAACTTTTTGTATCCAGCACCAAATTCTCAGCGCGAGACAGTGATTGAAAATCTTAGGAGAGAAAAAACAAACCCCAGTAAAAAAAAAAACAGAGAGACCTCTGGTAATGACATCTAAGATTTCTGTCATGGCTATGATGTTTCACTTACTGCAGTTTGTATGGACTGATTTAGTCCTGATAGGCAGAAAACAAAAAGGAGAGCCCCCAAATCCAGGATTTATCACAATCCCTTTGTCTTTTCAAATGAAGCTGTTAAAGCATCCCAGAAAAAGGTCCTGGGAAGTATCACTGTGACAGAACATGTGTGTGCAGTGTATAGAAGGTGTAGGTGGGGGATAGGGGAAATTGTTAGTTACAAGGACCAAATGAGGGAAAAAGGAAAAGAGAGAAATTATGGTAGAGCTAATAATATGCCTGTTATACAGTGAATGCTCTTGCATTTACTCCATCTGAAGTCTGGTACATGTTATTGTCTATTTTGCTTTTTAATTTTCAGCATGGTCTCCTTCAGCGGTGCTCGTGTTGAACTCGGGAGTTCCTTGTTTCAAATTGTAGTGGAAACCTCATTTTGAACAATTTAGTCAGGCAATGAAGGAAAGCTGGAGGTAGTCAGGCAGCAGAAGTTTCTGCTATACCTTAGCATGCTGTCCTGATTATAGTGCTATTATAGTTTGCTGTTCATGGAAATCAAGGAATTTATGAATCATTAAAAGGGGCAGGCGATAGAGAGGCTATTATAATAGCACTCAGAAATATTACAGGAACTATCACAAAAGCTACAGTGTTAATACCATTGACTTAATATAAATGTATTTGTGAAATTATGTGATAGCTGAGGATGTGGAAATGCCAAATTTTCAGCCTCAAACCAGTCACTAGGCATGTGCACATTTTTGATACATGGCTACATTTGTACAAAACTGGTTTGGGGGTATAAAAAATGCACCAGAGGTCATTAAAAGTGCAGAGTGATGGTGAAAAGACTCTGGGCTGGAGCTTGTGAAAACACAGGCTTGGAAATATTAATAGAACTTATACTAAGTTCCTCATTGTCTCATTTTTTGCTCAGAATTGCCCAGTGAATTAAAACTGTATCAGGTGCCAAACATCCCAGCCCATAATGACACCAGTGACCAATTCCATGCACTCTCCCTCTCTGAGAACAAGACTCCTTACTTTATTTTTGCATTCAAAAATGCATCCATAGGACAACAGTGAAGCATTTTTATTTGTGTGTGTAAACATCACGTATTCAAAAGATAGGATAGAAACATTTGGGAGAAATCCTTATTTTGGTTATGTGAAGACCTAATTTTTAAAAGTCTGACTTTTTGAATTTCAAATGTGTCTCCTGAAAACCTGAGCAACTCGTACTTAACATGCACTGCTACCACCACCAAAGGCATCTGTGTTTGTACTGATATTATTATTTTAGATGCATAACCATAAAACTACCAAGACCAAACCCAGAACTATTTAAGGGCTATAATTTCAGGAAGTTATTCAGACGGATTTTAAAATTGCATCTCCTTTGAGCAAATACATTGTTCAAAAGCAGTAGATATTTAACAAGATTGAAGACATTTCTTACAGGTAAATAGAACCTGTTGTATATGAAAATTTGCTGATTTTTTTTTTCTGGTCTTTCTTACACCTGTAATTTTAATTAACTGTTTAATTGACTCAATGGGGCATAACCAGAGCTATTTTGCTCTGCTGCTCTGGGAAGTTCTTAGCCATGGTCATTTTGCCTCACAGGACACTTCCTGTTCCTCGTGTCAGCCCTTACCTCATCCCTCTGCTTGGGATTTTCCCAACATCCTCTAAAACAAAGGATCCAGACTCCATGCAAGAGAAACCAGATGAACTGCACTAACTACAGCCCAATTCCCCTTTCTCCTCTTTGAACTAGAGAGGCCTGGCAGTTCACTGAGGGGGTCAGCTTTGCAGGCCATTAGCACAGCTGGGAGCGCCTGCACAACACCTCCCCACGCTGCCCTCACTCGGCAGAGCCGCAGCCAAACCTCCCTTGCTTTGACGGCCACTGAAATTCATCACGTTCAGCTCTCAAACACATTTCAGATAGAAGGAAAATAAGTATCTTGACCAGTCTGCACCATCTTTTCTTGACAAATGCATGGGAAAAAATACAAAATCGCTCAGTTCTATGTTATTTATATTATCTCCTTCCTTGGGCACCTTGGGAAGGTCCTTTAGTTTCTCCAAGTCCCAATCCATCCACCTGCAATACAGGCCTTCGTGCCTGACTGCTGTAGAAGAGGCACAGCCACTTCAATATTATATTTACAGATTCTTCAATTTAACACGTAAAGGACCAAGAAAAAAAGTATTTAAAGGCTGCTCATCCATTTCTTGCAGTGTTCCTCAGCAGCATCAAATGCAAAACATTGGCCTGTATAGAAAAGACACTGCTGGAATTCAGACCTTAAAGAACAGCAAAGAAACTATGGGAAGTGTGTTGAAGGAGGTGTTCTCCACCTGAGAGGAGTCATTTAGTCCCTGACAAATCCCCAGTAATAGTAAGCTGTAGTTTTACTCTTCATCCTAATAGCTGGGATAGAGGAATTTATACATATAGGTTTTCACAATGTTTTGTCTCAGAAATATTTATCATTCTAAGAGGCAATAGATGACATTCCATAATGCTACCTCTTACTGTAGTTAACACTGCAGGGAAGAAATCTGTCTCTGTCCTCAAGTTCCATTATAATAAAAAAAGCAATAAAAGAAAACTAACAAGTGCATATAAAGTAAATAACTATTTCTGACAAATATATATTTGTCATCATAGCTGCCAAGTGATGTAATCACTTGCTCTTCCATCACAATTGAGGACCACCACAAACCAGAAATAGTAACAGTTTATTTTTATATAGCACATCACATTTTAATCTGAAAGCTCTCTGCAGAACAAGGGCAAGGTGGTGAGAGACCACAGCCAAAAACTGTCCTACAGCAACCTACAAAAGAAAGTCAGGAATCCAGCGCAAAAAACTGCCCAAGTTTGAGATTTCATTCTACCAAGGTAATCTGCTCCAGCATTTGACCAGCCCACCTCGATAAATTCTTCCTAAAACCTAATCAGAATTTTCCCTATTGCAGCCCATGCCCATTGCCTCTCCTTTCACTGAGCACCTCTGAGGAAAGTCTCCTTGGGAAGAGACTCTCCTTGGATCTGTCTCTTTGAAAGGACACATCCTCTCCCATCACATACATGAAGACAGAAATAAAGTCCCACTTTAGCCTCAAATCTAATTTTTCAAGAACATTCCAAAATACCATGAGAGACAACTTACTCTACTAAATTTATGTACCTCTAAATGAGAAAGTGTTGTGTCAATCCAACTGGATTTTAACTTTTCCTAGAAACACTTCAGATAGAATTACTCATTGATAATTGATGAATTTAAATTACTTCTGACAATTAACAAAATTACAAGTGCAAAGTCCTGCTTATTGGCAAATAAAATGTGCCGGAATCTGCCTGCCTTCTTCATGTAATATTCCCTGTGCTGGCTCCCCAGTGGGATTTTTCACTATAAAATAAGCTGGTTTGTGCCCAAAATGCATGTGATAATAAAGCTTTCTCTTATAAAGCTTATATTGTGTAACACATCTTGTCTATTTGTGTAAACTTATATTGTGCACTTGTGGATGGATCCAACCTGAGGTCAGAATTCTTAGAGAACTGCCACAGTTCCATGAACACAAAATCTTCCCTTTGCAATAAAATGTCCCAGGACTCCTGGCAGGTGCTGTGCCTGCAAGGATGGATGCCATGCAAATCCAAAGGGCTGGGAGAAGCGAAAAATCTCAACATTCACCTGGTGAGAAGCTGCAGATCCACAAAACCTTCAAAGAATGTAACTCACAGGCGCAGGGTGCACGTGTAAAAGATGACAGCTCCTGTATGTGAGCTCAAGTGGAAAGCTTGGAAGTGCTACAACCCAGCAAACGTTGATGTGTGTATGTTTTAATGGAAAACAGAGTAGAAAAATGACACAGCAACTGACCTTGACAGTTTTGCAGGGACAGTGCTTCCATGAAGAGCATTGGTTATTCCCTCTGAGTGCCACAGGGCTGTCCAACAGGAGACAGAGATCTTCTAATTTTTTATTTCTCAAATGCAAGAATTTGTTGTGGAGAATGCAACACTGAAGTTGCTTTTAAATGTAAACCAATTAGATATGTTTTCTACAAAACCTGAAACTATTGCTCAGGTTTTTGGTTCTCTAATCCCACACATCCTTTGTTTTCACTTGCAGCTTTCAAAGACTGACCATTCAGGTACTGGAATTTATCTGTTTTACATAGGCAAAAAGCACCATGGAAGAGGTAAGAATTAGGCTCCTGCTATTTAATAATTTCTTCTATTACTCTTGTAATTTTAACAAAGGATTGATATTGATATTGATATTGATATTGATATTGATATTGATACTGATATTGATATTGACTTTCCCCATGGCCTTTAACCAAATAGCCAAATGTGTGCACCGGTGTCAGTAACAACACCTGGGAGTATCTGCAGCAAAAAATAGCAGAAGTGTATCTTGTTGAGGATTTTCTTTCCCTGTGAGACTCAATTCCTGCATATTTCACTTGACAAAAAGTCGTCTTTATTTCTGACCAGGTATTTCCTTACCTGATTTGAGGCTGTACTGCTCATTGTGAAGGAAAGACAAAACCTTCAGCCCTTTACCTGTGCTTTCAGTCAAAATGTGTGACCAGCAATTGAACACCCTTCAAACCCTCATTAAAACATACCTGCATATTTCATCACGTTTACGGCAAGGCTTAAATGGGGCTCCCGACAGCTCAGATTCTCTTAACTCCAATGTTTTAATGAAACCAACAGTGGGGATCAAAGGTTTCTCTCATACTCTGTTTCCTTACTAAATGCATAAGGTCCGGCTGAGCTAAATGTCACATTCTGACTTGCTTGATTTAGCCCTGCTATTTAGTAGTAATTATGGACAGAAGTCTCATTTAGGTGTATTGATCCAGTCTTTAACATGAGGAATAAATTCAGCAGCTGAGCTATGGAAAACACTGGATGAATTCTCAATTCATGGCTCTCCACAAAGAACAAAGGAGCAGCTATGCATTTGCTGTAGCACCAATTCTCACACACGTATGTCTGGAGTTAAACACGTTTAAAAAAAGCTTCTCCTCGGGGAGAAGCCACAGCACAGGCAACAAAAAAATCTGTGGCCCATCAATAAAGGCATGGAGGAGGAAGGTGCCATTCCTGCCTCCATGGAAGGCAGTATCCCAATTCGGGAAAGCATTTAATCATATGTTTCGGTCCATCAGAATTCATGAGAGTCCTTAAGTATGTGCTTATTTTTAAAAGATGCTTAAGTGCCATTGATTTCAAGTACATGTGTAAGTGCTGTCCTCAATATAAATGATTTCTGAAGCCAGGCTTGATGGGAGTTTTATCACTGATTTTAATAAGAGCAAAACAGGAACTGAAGAATTTAAGAATCCCGAATGCTTATCCAAATTGAATGTCTACATGACAATAAGGGAAGTATAATCATGGAATGTTGCATATTTATATTTCTGCTACCTAAGTAAAGAAATTCTGAAATTAATGAAAAATCCTAAGCTCCTCATGCTAACAAAAGACATTTACCACTGAAGGGCTAAGAACTTCTCTATCTCTGAATCACCCTAAATTTTTACCTTTACGCATATTTTCCTATTTTAGAGGTTTGTGGAGGGTTTTTTAAAGACTAACAATACAATTTTCCAATTAAATATACTTACTTTTTAAGTTATAAAAAAATCCATAATATAATTCTATGAGAGTTACCATAATAGACTGTAACAGCTGCTATGGTCTATTGTGTAAATAAGTAATTACAGAATTTACAGACTATCATGTAAATATGTAATTATGGACTTTTTAAAATGTGCATTATTTCCTCGATAGTCTATCGTTTAAATATGTAATTATGGACTTTAAAACATGTATTATTTACTCAGACTGCAACAGCTCCTTGGGACAGAGCTGTTCTGGCCTATTGGGTAAACATGTAATTACGGAAATTTTAAAAATATGTATTATTTATTTGCCAGTGCTGCTGTCAATACATCATGGCAGCCATTCGGAAGTGGGTATCCTATAGTCAATATTCTGTCAAGTTTTCATTAGTCACTCCAAGTAATTCTCTGCATGTTCTGGTCTGGTCCAAGGGAAGAAACACTCCCAAGTATGTGTTTCTGGTGTGGTTTAATCCCAGAGGAATCCAGTTTGGGTTCTGGGAGAGCACTCCACGCTGAGAATCCCTGTGCTGGAAGTCGGCCTGATCCCTGCAAACATTATTCTTGATCTCAGCTAAAACATCAGGGTAGGAACACCCACAGAACACAACCCATGGTGCCACTTGCATCCCAATTTCTGTGCATCTTAAGCAGGAGACAGGTTGGAGCAAACAGTTCTGCAATTTATGAAGTGTGGCATTTGTGTAATATACAGAACTATGAATTCCAGAAATGCTTCCAATGACAAGGAAATATTCTTCAAAGTAGTGGGAGAAACTTATTAAAGGGGTTTCACTCATCCAAGATGGAACTTCAAAGACATTATTATTCTGAAAAAGGGGTAATTACCATTACCATTAAATATTTATGTTTCTAAATTACCCATAGGCCCCAATCAGAGACGAATTCTAGGTGCTCTGCAAACATTTATGAATATCCCAACCTCAAAGACTTCACAATTTAAGAAATATTTTTGAATATATTATACTCTATAGAATGCTTTTTAGAAGCAAAATGAATGTGGTCTTCGGCCAAAATGTATGCACTGAGTTTATGATCTGCTGTGTCTGCAGCTATTTACCAATAATTCTAACACTTAGGCATGATTTCCCTAATAGACCACAGCAAAAAGCAGAACCAGAATAACTTATTCCTGTAAATACATAGGACAGTTAGGTAGCATGGGACTGTGTTACACTCCAAACAATTCTATCCTTACATTGGAAATAAGAGTGGAATTGTCATTTACCTAAAATTATCTCCTCACCTAGGAAAGAAGAGAGAGGAAAGAAAAAACTCTGAAAATAAAAAAATATTTTACAGGTAAGGAATATTGCCATAGTAAGATACATTTATTATTCATTTTTACTGATGTCACTGTCTCCATAGTCTCCAAGCCTCATGTAATAATAAAGCCCTAAGAACCGAAACCAAATAGAAAACAGTAAGAGTACTGAAAAAGCCAAAGTAATTCCCATCCTGATGAAAGATGGCAGGGCATTGGCTGGAGTTAGACTGAGCCCAGCAAAACCAGCTCAGCCCTTCGGGATGGGTCCAGACTAACCAGTGCAGGGCTGGAATGTGACCTCTGAGGAACAGGGGAAGAACCTGGGATTGCTTAGGCCTGAGAGGGGATGACTGGAAGGGACACAGTGAAGTTCTCTAGATACATCAGAAGACAGAGAGGAACAGACTCCTCTTCATGTCCAATTTAGGCAGAACAAGTGGTAATGAAATTCAATATGCCAAGGGAGATTTAGGTCAATGGGGTTCCCAGGAAGACTGCAAAATCTTTGTGTTTTCTAAAAATAGAGTCAACAAACTTCCACCAATAATGGCACAGCTATCCTGCCTTTGAGAAAGGAAGATGTACTCTCCACATCTTTTCCTGGTCAGTTTCTACAGGGTTTTTTGCTCCAGAACTGACCGCAAGCCATAGACTTGGTCTTATGCTCAAAAACCGTATGAAACTCACTGAAATTTTAACAAGAGAGAACTCAAAAAAAAAAAAAAGAGAAGCTGAATCATTTAGATCTTTGATAGAGTCTAAATAATGTGTATTTCAAGATCCTATTTCATATCAGTTCTCCTGAACAAGAATGTCCTGCCCTCTACCCAGAGTCTGGCAGCCCATACTCAAAGACAGGTCTGAAAAAGGGCCAGATTGCACCAGGTTGTTTTGAACTGTGGGAAAGGGATGTGTGGGAAGATGCTTTCTTATCTCCATATATGTGCCATGAACATATATGTTATTTTCAGCTTTAAAAAGGTCACAGTTTATTTCAGAAAGGTAGAAAAAAAATTGTTTGATCCCAACCTATCATTCACTTAGCAAGAGAAAAAAGCTGGCAAGAAAATGTAGGGGAGAAAGGAACAACAGCCTGAACAAGTGATAAATGTGGGTGTTGTCACACCATGAGAACCAACAATCCACGTCTGGAAGATGGGAGCTGTGAAATCCCCAGCCATGACGAGGATTTGCAGTTCCCTGTGATGAGTTCCACTGACCATGGATTTTCTGTAACAACAAGCCTGCCTTTCTAACAGTAGTTGGAAATTGTTGTTCTCCAGATACTTCACCACCTGCATAAAGCAGGTACGTTTTGTAGGAAGAGTCTCTGCAAGATTGGAACCAAACAGTGAGATTTCCTTCCAGAACCTAGGAAGCTGCCATAGTCCTCACTCTTCTGAGCTGTTTATTCTGGAGCTCAGCCTGCATTTGCAAGGTCACGCCGGATACTACTTGTCACACTGTGTTGCCTATGCGTGAAATCCTCATTTTGTGCAAAGCTCACAAATATATATTCATGTCATAGCACCTTAACGTCCAGGGGTGGTTGGAGCACGCCAGTGCAAGGGGGGTTGTCCCACACACTCTGCCTCTGTGCAGCAAAACAAGGCCAAGTGGGAAGTTGTCAGCTGGAAACTGGAAATCTTATGGGAAGGTTTCTGGAACTAGGTGGAGGGGAAAATACAGACCTTGCCTTGTGTGTCTGCAATTAGTTATGTGTGAAGTAGACCCATCAAAATGGGAAGCAGTGTCCATTTTGTAGCAGTAATTATTATTGTGAAGCCATTTTCAAGGTGGGATTATGGGCACTAAACCACTGGGACTGGCTGTGCTGCCCATGCGTTAAATCCTCATTTTGTGCAGACTTAATGAAAAAGATAGTTTCTTGTAATATGTTGCTCCTACACAGCAGTATAGGGATGCTTTCTTTGTGCTTAATACATGCAGTGATAATTTTTTCACATGCTCTTTCTGTAAACGTTCCACCACAAAACATTCTGTTAAACTGGAATTAAGGTTGTAAATATGCATTAATAAGTTAGAGCAAATTCTGTACTAATTGCCTGCCCACACAACCTCACTGCCATAGATGGAGAAAAAGCTGCTGAAGAACATTGCAAGCTGGGTTCTCATCCCAGAAATGTTATTCTATCTCCACATACAGCGGTCTGACAGATAATCAAATCCTGTGCTGAAGTTCATAAGAAACACATACTTGAGTATCAGGAATGCAAGATTTCACTCCCACTTTACAAACATAAAGGACAGCATTGCAAAAGCACTTGTCAGTGGCCCAAATCCGCTCTCCTTGGAGTAAATGGCGTTTTCACCACTGGCAGTAGAACTAAGCCAGTAATCCTTCCTTTTGGAAACCCTATCCTGGGAGACGTGAATTAAACAAATCTTATCCTTTGTGATTCGAATTAAACAAAACACTGGGTTTCTTTTGTTCCCTCAGCTAACATCTTTGTACAGTCTCATCGGCCTTTCACCTGCAGTTACATCACAGGATGAACCACACATCTGAGTGATCCCAAATTTACTTTCTGTTCCAGCCACATAAAATACATCCTACTGGCAAAATTCTCTGCTAATTCCTTCAGGAATCAGTCAGTATTATTTCCCCTCTTAGCTCTGACAGATCTGTCCATTCCTGTGGCTGAAATTAATTTTTTTTTTCTGTTTCATAAGATCATATTTTATTGTCAACATATTAGGAGGGAGAACAGTATCAGAGAGCAGGCAAATCAGATAATAATTAACAGAAAATTAAATAACGGTAATTAATGATACCTTTCAACTAGTCTCTGAATCATAATACAAAAATTCACAATGGTGTTGTGTAGCTTGGTTTATTCCTACCTGTAATTTACTTTGAGGTCTTAGCATAAAAGGTGCTTAGAATTGAAAAATATCATTATTAGCATAAAAATGAGGTATGTTCTATTTATTTTGTGTATTAATTTAGCAGAATATATTATTACACAACTTTATATTGTAAGCACAAGGTCACATAGGATATGACTTGTCACACTGTGTTGCCTATGCATGAAATCCTCATTTTGTGCAGAGCTCTGAAATATATATTCATGTCAGAATATCTTACTGTCCAGCGACAGCCCCGGAGTTTCATTCTATTACATACTGGGGAAACAGATTCAGCATCATTTGAGAGGTCTCTTCTTCTCTCAATACCCGAATGAACTCTCATTAATCAAAAACCTCCAAACACTCACCACGAGAGAGCCAGCCCCAGAAATGCTCTCCTCAGCCTGAGACATGATGATATCCATTCCACCAGCATTGTTTTATCATTTCGGTGCGACTGTCGTGGTCAAAGAGCCAAAACAGAGCATCAATTTTACAGTTACTAGAAACCAGAACCTAACTTCACAACAAATGAATGAAATTGTTTCCAGGGGTGGAACTTCTCTGGCACTGCCACTGTTGCACACACTGCACAGACCACAAGACAGATAACACACCTTTCTCCAAACTTTCAGTCAGCCTAGGAGCGCACACTGGATGTTCAAGCTCTGCTTACACTGAACACCCTGATGTTTGCAGTTTGATAAATGGGAGTTCCTGCAGAACTCTATTAACCACCTACCCATCAACTCGTTATTGTTTTGTCCAGCTTTAGACGTTTTTCTCCTCTAAACACATTCCTACTGCAGAAACAGAAACAAAATTATTTCAATGCTATCACTCAGGACAACCTTTTTTTGCTTCCTTTCTTTAGCAGGCATAAAATTGAGATTTTTCTATAAACAGTTTTAAGTGGGACACCTTGCTCAACAAAATCCTTAAATCTAAGGCAATGTCAGTTTGCATTACGAAGAGAAACATTATCTTGGTCTTCAATAGCACAGTAAAAAGCAACAGCAGTTCGGAGATCAGAGCAGATCACCAGTGTAGCCTCCAGACCAGAACAGCAGGCTTGACATGATACTCAAACAAATAGCCAGAACAGAACAGCAATTAACAGTTAACAGGCCACTTATATTAAGAGCTTTCCTTGAGAAAACAGCCTCAGACCTTCAGAGACTCTAAGAAGTAAAGTGGCAAAAGATCGAAGTGCATGGAGAATTTCCTCAATAGGCCTTTTATCCACAGAACGTACAAACCCAGAAAAGCCTGGCCGAAATGTCGATGTAGGCGAATGTAGCAGCACCGAGGAGGAAACATCGAGAGGAATGGAAATAAGAGATTTTGAGTAATGACCTTCTAAGCAACGGAAACATAACTTTCTTCGCTGATGTCTCCAGAGCCAAAATTGTGCATGGTTTGACATTAGGTGCTGCCCTGTGTTTTGTACCCGTGTCATGCAATGTGTCACCACAACATCTGGTAATGGAAGACAGACATCAAGGGTTTGTAGCCAGCCACAGCCCTTGGTCAGGCCACTGACCCTCCCCTGGTGCCCCCAGACTTAGCAAAGGGATGGATACACACACAGAGAACCAAAGCCCCAGTCCCTGGATAAACACACCCAGCCATGGCACTCATAAGCACCTCCACCCATTTCTGTTTCACTCACTGTTTCGGTGCACCACCACCACTATGCTGATATAGCACAGGCTTCTCACCAGCACACAACACACAACAGTAAAACCCACTCCCACAGATGAGCGTGAAAAGGAATGGCTCAAACTCCCAGTCCCAAACCCTTTTTCGCTTACACTGCTTCATAACTCTACAATATAAAGCATTTTTCTTTCATTCATGAATTTGACCTCCACGAACTTTTAAAGTCAAACAGTTCAAAGAGTTAATAAAGATGTATCTTTGCTACTTTTCTCAATCTCACATAGCTCAATGCACTCTAAATATGGGACATGTAGGAGCACAGCCTCAGAAATATTTGTAGGTTCAGCACTGCGGCAGAAAAAGCCTGGAACCAGCCTAGTGTCTTCCCCAGCCCCTACGTCCTACTACCTCAGTAGTGATTTTGCTGGTCCTGCTGCTGCCAAGCCCTGGAATCAATACACACATCTCCCAAACATTCCGATACAGGGATAAGTGCAGTGCAGCAGGACTCACAGCCAGTGTGCTCGGGTCACAAAACCAGGGGGAGGACACTGCCCCGAAGCCACATCCAGAAGGGCAGAGGTGCCAAATTAGTTTTACAGCTTTCTAGCGCTGAGATGTGTCTGGGGCCGGGGGACTTTTTGATGGACGCATGGGAGCAACACTTGCAGCCTGCTTGAAAGGGTCATTTCCACATTTCACAGCAGTGGCCTATGGAGGGGGGGGCAGTGTCAGATCAGCAGTCTGGGGGCTGCTGTTGGCAGGGGGAGGGACCCAGGCGCCTTTCTGGCTATTTTGGGGTGGGGGGTAGGACGTGGAAGACAGTTCTGAGCAGCACCGAAAGCTAAACCTGTTACTTGATTGAGGGAGGTTGGGAGCAAGAGGGTTTCGGGGGGTAAAATGCGTGCAGATGTTTTAGGGCGAGAAGATCGGGGTTGGTGCTGTTCGGGGGTGAAGCTGTTTGCAGACAAGGGCGTTTGGGAGCGAGGGAGACAAACAAAAGCGTTGGGGGGCAAGGATGTTTGGAAGCAAGGGCAAGGACCATTGAAGGTGAGGGTGTTGGAGGCTGATGGCACTTGGGGGATAAGAGCATTTGCAGAGTAAAAACATGTGGGGGAAAGGGCATTTGGGTCAAGGGTATTTGGCAGCTAGCATGTTTGGGGGTGAGGGTGTTTTGGGGAGAGGGGCTCTGCGCTGCTGCCAGCTTCCGACCGCCTCCGCCGGTGCCCACGCTCGCTCTGCGCTGCGGCTCTCGGACACCGGGAGAAGAAGCCTCATCGAGCCGCCCCCGCAACCGTCCGCGC